>JAOTRH010164552.1:0-12687 GCA_034768845.1 Heliamphora exappendiculata
GAATCGTTCGACGATGCTCGAGTTCTAATACTATACTCCGCTTTACAATGTGCCAGGCAAAAAGCTACAGAGACTGCATTTTCAGAGAGAGAGAGAGAGAGAGAGAGAGAGAACAGCTTTTTCACTGGAGAAATGAGAGAGAAGACGAAGAGTTCGAGAGAGAGAGAGAGAGAGAGAGAGGTTTATATGTGCGGATGAATATTCATATACAAATATATGTATGTATATGTGTATGTCAATGCGAAAAAGGTAAGGATTAGGGATTGAAGAAATGAAGGGCCAGTTTGACAACTTTAGCTTTTTTTTATTTTGGTTAAATATATATAAAAATGGTCCGTGGCGTTATAAATTCTTAAAATTAGTAGTTTATAAATTATAATTGATAGTTGTGAATAGATAGTTTATAACTATAAATATTTAATAAAAATTATAATTTATAATTAAAATAAAAAAATTAATTGTAATTAGTAACAAAAATTATGAATATTTAGAATAAATTATAATTTATAATTAAAATTAGTAGTAAATAGATAAAATTTACATCAAATTTTTTTTCCAAATATCACTATAGTTCGTTTGTTAAAAAACGAAAAAGTTAAAAATTTAAATTAAAATATTAATTTTTAAAATATTTTATTTAAATTTTAATTATTTTTAAAGTATAATAATATCTCTTCTTCATAATTTATTTAATATTATTATCAATTAAATACACTTGTTAATATTAAATATATAGAATGGTAAAATTGTCTAATTAAAAAAAATAAAAAAATAAATTTTTTTACATAAGCAACTATATTTTAAATAATTAACTTAAAAATTAAATTATTAAATAAACTACTTCAAATTTAATTTAATTTTTTAACTAAAAATATAAAAAAAAATTTAAAAATTTAACTTCTTAGCTAATTGACGGTCCGAAAGGTAAATTCGCCGAAATTCCCCGCCAGGCCCGCCTTTCAAGCCTTGATTGCGTTAATGCGACTTTATTAATAAAAAAAAGTAGGAAAAATACAAAATTGACGGTTCACAATTAAACCGTGTGGTTTAATATTTTTAATACGATTTTATTCGCTTTTTAGTAAAAAAGTTTTACCTTACTTGAAAAGATGGCACTTTTTAATTTCTCCTCACTACGAGGAATTAGAAAAATAAGATATTTGACTAAAATAAAATTTCTTTTATTAAAAATCAAAAAAAGGCACATAAAAGTTTTAAAGTAATTTTTTTCGTCTTATATGATTTTTTTTAAATTTTTACTAAAGCGCCTATTCTTTTAGATTTGTTTTATTGTAATAATTTAAAAAGTAAAAAATTTAATTCAAAAAGTCAATTAAATTCATATAAAATGAAAAAATTCACAAAAAAGTTACTAAAAGTGCTATTCCAAAATAGACCCTAAGTGTTTATTTAGAATGTTTTTAAAAAATTAACTTTTTAAAAAGTTTTCTTTTTTTTAAAAAAAAGGTTGAATTAGCTTTTTTTTAATTTTTTTCTATTAAAATGTCTAATATATTCTCAATTTTTATTTTTAGACTAAAGCATTTGAAATAATTTTTAACTTTAAAATTCACAAAAATAAATTATTTCTTATTAAAGATATTATATTCATTTTATTAAAAAATATCAAGTAATTTGATATGTAAATAGGTTTTTCCAAGAAACAAATTGAAAGAAAGTTAAAAAAGCATTACCCAAAAAAAAGAAGAAGAAGAAAGAAAGTTAAAAATATTTAGGAAATATTAATATAAATTTAGATTATAGTTTTTACTTAATTTATTATAATTTTATGATTTTAGGAAAGAAATGAAGTAAATTTAACAGTCTTACTTAATATATTCACATTTTCTTTTTAAAAATATGATTTCTCATTTTTTTATGATGATAATATTTGAAAAATAATACCTTATTACAAATGAATCCATAATGGCATATATGTATTTTTTATTTTAAAACTTAAAAAGATTTGATTTAGTTTATGTGCAAAGAAAAATTCACAAGGGTGAGATAGAACGAAAAGAACTAGGTCCGTTTTATCGGACTCGTTGGCCTGATTGCTCCTACACATAGAAACATAGGTGAGATTGGCCGACAGACTTCGCCAAAAAACCCTTTTGATACTTAAATTAGTGAACTGTAGGATGGAAATGTTAAGCTCTGAAGAAAATTTAGCAGAGTTTCTGTAGATAAAATTTTGTGCCCGTGTACATCGTTATCGAGTTCAGTATTTATAGGGTTTTATATGAAATTTGGCGAGAAAGCAATGATCTACTATGCTCAGTTATGGCAGGAATTGCTCTTTCTCCTTTGGAGGTCTGCTAAAGGTCCATTTTGCTATGCCTACGAATTTCTAAATCATTTTAGATCGTATCAGTTGTCATTTTATTGCAAAATTGTACGGATACATTGTTGTCATTAATGTTTTGAACTCAGTTGTACCATTGCATTAAATATTTCTTGACCTCAATTATGCTTGCCATCACTACGCTTGGCTAAGATTAGGAGATCGATCTAATTGAGTTTGTGTTTTGTGGTAAACTTTTTTGGCTGCTTTAGTTTTTGGCCTGTTGAGCCTGGTTCTAAGATTTGAGCCGGTCCATACGTGTTTGGGTTGACCCTTTTCAATTTTCATATATTATTTTTATAATTTATAAGTTTAGAAATTTTAAAACATTAAAGTAATGAAAGGCGAGGATTAGGGATTGAAGTAATGAAAGGTAAACTAGTAGCAAATTATTAAGTACTTTCAGAATATTCGAAATACCATGTAGGTGATGTTATGTAATGTTCTTAGCATTTTTAGTATTACCCAACAAATGTGAGTCATCATGTTCATATCTTAAAATTTATCTCTATTATATTAAATGGGAGTACTACATGAATTTATCACATAATATTCTGGAAAATAATTACTACCGGACTATTCTGCCAGGCTTATCTTTTAAACTCTGGTCACGTTAATTGGTTTAGTAATTTAAAAAAACTAAAATAAATTCAAAATTGGCCATTTCAAAAGGACTCGGGCTTCTCGTCGCATCTTTGATGGACGGTCCAAATAGTCTAGTCATATTCAACGAGCGCGTATTAGCGTTATATGTTACAAGTTTCTAAATATTGCGATGTTCAAGCGTCTCGTTAGCGCTTAGTTTTTTCGTTTAGATGCTTGAGCACCCCGAACAATAGGTTACTTCTGTTTTTGAAAAATTCAAAACAACTAAACATACTTTTTAAAAAAAATGATTATTTGGAATAATTATTTAGTTTGTAAGCTAATTTGTTTTTATTAAAATGTTTGATAAGTATTTATTTTAGTTTTAAATGGTAGTATTTGAAATAAGTTTTGTATAAATAATTTATACCTAAACTTCTGCATTCATTTAAAATAGCATTGTGTTATCTTTTAATCTCTTAAATAGATTTAATTTTGAGCCGTTAGCAATTTTCGCCTTAAGGCCCATTTGACAATTCTAGTTTTTTAATAAAAAATGCAAAAAAATAAACATGATCCATTTGGCAAAAGGAAAAAAAGTTAAGAAGCGAAAAATTTAAATCAAAATACAAATTTCTAAAATATTTTATTTAAATTTTAATCACTTTTGAAATGTAATAATATTTATTATTTATTACTTATTTATTATTACTATCAATTATATATATTTATTAATATCAAATATATATATATATATATATATATATATATATGGACAAAATTGTCTAATTTTATAAAAAAATAGAAGAACTAGTTTTTTATTGAAACAATCAATTTTAAAAAAGTTAACTTACCAAATAATCTAATTTGAATTAAATTTATCGTTTTGATTAAAAATTAAAAAAAAAAAAAACTAATGGGTCAGGGGAGGGGTGGCCGGTGGGTGTGCTTTGGTTATAGCTAGTGCTGACCAATCATTTGGAGGGAATTTATTCTTGTTTCATTATTATTGAATTTAAAACGTTCACGTTCTCACATAAATTTATAATTTTTTATTTATTACTTTCAATTGTTTCGTAGTTTAGTAGTCTGGCTTTAAGTTAAACTCTTTATTTTTAAACTTTAAAAAAAGAATAAAATTTTATTTTGTTAAAAAGATGACTTCTAACCATTGACTTTGTGAAAACATTAACCAAAAAGTATTAAAAAATGATTGTAAAACGTTGATCTAAAGAAAATATTTTTTGGTATTATATGGTATTTAGTGAGAAAGAAATGAAAATCCACAAAAATATTTTTGTGATTGCAAAATTTAATTAATTATAATAAAATACATTTTTAATTTTTTAAATCTAAATAGACTGAACACTATTATCCCACCACCACCACCATTATTGAAATTTCATCCTCATCACCTAATTTATTGCACTATCGTCACTCCTAAGTATTTATTTGTTTTTATTGTTATTGTAGTATTATATAAGTTTGTTTGTTTTTATGATTCCGGTTTTAAGAAAATATAATTTAATACCCACACATTTAAATCTTAATTCTCAAAATAATTTTTCCCTTGTATGAAAACTTACACGCATTTCTGATTAAAAGAATTTAAATACACTTCATTATTTACTCTATAGACACAAATTTAGTTTATTCCATACTAAGTGACACATTATAAATGCCTGATATTCATTTGAATATCAAACTGATTACATGTACATATCTAAATTACATAATTAAATATCAAAGTAAAGTCTTAACATTAAGAACATGCTTAGAATAAAACTATAAAAAAAATATAATACAAGTTCTTATTGGTAAGATCTTAATAATCTTTGATTGGTTATGTGAAATAAATATTTGCACTTAAGCTAGTTCCTTAAATATATCTACGACAATCTGTCACTACCGTTCATATTGAGATATGTGTTATTGAAAAATTTATGACTTGATAGTTCCGTGATATCAAAATATATAAAACCCAATAACAAGTATATAGATCACACACTAATTAACGTGTGAGATCGTTCAGAACCATATCATCAATATAAAAATTACTCATGATAGTGGGTGCATGAATCGAATAAAGTATGGCAGAGAGATTAGGATTGGGGGATTGCAGTCGATTGACTCAATTATATTTTTATGATTTGAATCTTCATCTCATAATACTCTATTACTGAATAAATTATATATTTATAAATCAATTTGATCATGTACATTAATAACTGCGTAATTAAACTCAAATTTATATTTATTTTTTATTTTTTATTTTTTATTTTTTAAGAGAAAAGATATTATTAAAAAAATTTCCTGCCAAATTCAAGAGAGATTTTAATGTTATCCATAGTGTCACATTTTACTAGGTAGCTTTCATGCATGATTTAACAATTGAAAAAGAAAACTATGGGATGGCATCAAAGTTAGTCATTAAAAGTTAATCAACAATCTTGGTCCAACAATTAACTAAAATGGGAAAAAAAAAAAGAATTTTATTCTATTGACTTGCTTAGTGGGATAATTTATTTATTTATTTATTTTCCTCTGTAGGCCAATTTTAATGCGACATATCCAACATGAGATTAGGCGTTACTAGCTTTTTGTCTCTTGGTCCTGTCTTTTGGCTGTCACGTGACATATTATTACGCGACATGTTATCGGCAACCCACTAATTTGGCAATTGGCATCGTCCATTGAAATTATTCGTGCAAAAAATAATTCAATTAAAATTAATATTTTTAGTAAATTTTTTTATTGCTAGTCAAACCGGATAAACTTTTTAGATATATTAAGCGCTCGATTGTTAACTAGATTAAAAGTTAGTTTTTTTTTTATTTTTTAATGTTTTTGTCAAAAAACTAAATTGGATTTAAAATAAATTATTTGGTATCTTAGTTTTTAAATTAGATTTTTTAAAATTAGTTGTTTGGGTAAAAAGTTAGCTAATAGCTTTTTGTTCAAAATGAACAATTTTACCATTTTATATATTTGATATTAATAATTATATGTAGTTAATAGTTGTAGTAAAATAAGTTATTAATAAGGGGTATTCTTATATTTTAAAAGTGGTAGGAGTTTGAATAGAATATTTAAAAAATTTGTGTTTTAATTTGATTTTTTAACTTTTATAATTTTTTGCCAAACGAACAATCTTAATTTTTTAGCATTTTTAGTTTAAAAGCTAAAAAAAAAAAGTTGCCAATCAAGCCTTTAGTCATGAGAAATTTAAATGGTAAGAATCTTTGACCGGAAAAAACAAATCAGATACGAAAAAAACATTTTAATGCTTTTATGTGTATTTTTTTGTCTTTAAATGTTTTTTAAATATTAATTAAAATGACTATACTTGCTAAATTTGGTTTATCACAAAAAAAAATTGAAAAAATAAAAAGTGGAAATCAAAATATAACAAGTACCAAAAAATGGAAAAAACCAATTAAAAAAACCCAATTTATTTATAAAAAATTGACGGTTTGTAAATTTTAAAAAATAAACATTTAAGATATTATTATTTTTAATTATTAATATTTTATAATTAAAAAAATAATAAATATTCGATTAACTTAATTTTTAAACCGAACTCATTATACTAATGCAACAGTGATGTGCTTTAAACCACTACAATAAGTGGCAAAAGAGAGCCAAGGCTCGGCGGGGGGCATGTGCCCCACGAAAAACTTAAAAAAATTTATTATTATTTTTATATTTATTTAATATTTATTCTATTATTTATTGTTTTATAATTATATTTATTTTTCACAATAATTACACCAAATTCATTGTGTAACGAAAAGAAAGATGTTTTTATTGATTAAGAATAATACTATTATTCAAAAAATTTAAAAAATATTTGTTGTGATCAATTGCAAAAAATATTTTAAAAACTTTATCAAGTAATGTTTATAATTTTTAAATGTCTAAATTATTGACACTTTCCTAAAAGTAAGGACCTATTTGGGCTAGCTTTTAACTCTATTTTTTTGCAAAAAAAAAAAGAAAAGAAAAGTCGATTTTTAAGTTGCATTGTTTAGTTGCACTGTTTAGTCAGCTTTTAATCCTGCTTTTTGCAACAAAAAAAAAGTCAACTTTTAAGTAGCACTGTTTAATTTTAAAAAAAATTTAATTAATTTTTTTTCATCTCTTAATTCAAAACGAAAGCCAGTACATATTTTAAATACCCTAACTTTTTTTCAAATAAATTTATTATAATACTTTTACATAAAAAAAAAGTCAATCATACTCATAAAAATAAAAAAAACGGTACCAATATCCCAAACACTACAACGTAAAAATTAAAAGTAAGTCATTTAGACATTTTAATAAAAAGTAAAAAAATTACTACAAAAAATTATTCCAAATAATCTTAATTTTTTTTAATTTTTTTTAAAAAAACTAAATTTATTAAAAATCAAGCTTTTTAAGCATCCCAAACAAATACTAAATTAACTAAAATATGAAATATAAAATGTTTTTATTACCGTATTAAATTTCTGACTCCGCCCTGAAAGCAACAACCCAACTCCACAACCTAGCCAGCCATCTTTTTCGTTTTCTTTTCTTAATTGACGTACACAAGCAACCCTGGCTTTATGACTTTGCCAAAAGCATGCCTTTTCACTTTGGCCATGACCAACTTGCAATAAATAAATAAGTTAATTAATAAATTAATAAATAAATAAAGATTCCAACAGCTTTAAAATAAAATAAAGGACAATGCTAACTTTTGCTATAGTCTTTTTAAGGCTTTTATTATGGGGTGATTGTCTTTTTTAAAATTTTTATCACTGTTAAAAATATAATTTTTAACTTGTAATTCAACAAAAACTTTAACAAATTAAAGTAAGTGGGTTTATTGTTTTTTATTATGATGTCATTATAACTTCAAACAGAAGTTATAAATATTAGTTATAGCTATAAATTTATAATTTTAAAGAATAAAATTTATATTTGTTGTTTTATAATTCAAAGGTACGTTCATACAAGTAAAAAAAATTAATTATGATGTGATTATAATTTTAAATAAAAGTTATAAATATTTGTTACAACTATAAACTTATAAGTTCAAGCAGTATTAATTTGTATTTATTGCTTTAGAATTCGAAGGTACATACAAGTAAAAAACTACAAGCTCACACGTTTGAATTTTCATAATATTTTGTTAAGACATAAGTTAAAAGTTAAAAAATAATTTTTAACGAACACTCTCTTCGACAAATATTTATAACTTTTTGTTTAAAATTATAATTATATCTTTTCTGATATAATTTATAAATTAATAACTTCAGCTAAACAAGCACTCCATACAACTCGACCAAGAATTTTGTCGATGGATATGTTCAGTAGCATTCAATCTGTAACATTACTATTTTCGGTCATTAATTTCGTATAACATTATTATTTATTTTAGCTATTGATCATACTTATATTAATTAAGCATGTCACGTCATCAACCGGTCATGTTCCTATAACACTAAATAATTGTTTTAATTTAATTTTTCAAAAAATGAGAATGTGATAATTTTTATATACCCGGCTCCTTTCTAATTTTTCAAAAAATGAGGATGTGATAAAAAATTTAAAAAAAAACTAAAAAAAAAAACTAGGTGTTTGCAATTGACTAATGGAATCATGGATACATAGAGTCCGGCTCCTATCTAATTTTTAAAGTATTATGGGAGTCTTGCCGAGTCTACTTTGATTATTCGAATTATTTACGTTTTAAAAATTATTTATGTAATAAATTAAGTTAATTAAAAATAAATATTTAAATGATTGGATCACATTGATCCAAAAATAAATATACCTGCAATGTAATCTTTAAATTATGTTTATTATTTATTTATTTTATAATTAATGTGATCTAATTATATAATTATCAAGTTTTTGATAAATTAAAGATTTTGCATCAAATTATAATAATTTTTTGTAAAATAAACAATTGGATCATCAAATTAGACCGAGCATGTTCCCTATGTGGAAATGAAAAACTCTCCAATTTTATTTTATTTTATTTATTTTTGTATTTTAAGGTGTTCGGGTTAACTTACATGCACCTTGACTAATTTTTAGAGAATTAATTTTATTATTCACTAGTAGAGGCCAATCAAAATAGAGACAAAATTTCGTATGAAATAGCACCAAATAGTTGATAGTACATAAGACATTTCAAATAAAGATTTCAAAATGAGCAAAATTCCAAATCCCAAACCTTGGTCATCAAAAAAATAATGATACTAATTTATTGGGATGGGAATTGAGCGAAAAAAATCGAGAAAATGGCAGGTACAGGAACATATATATCGAAGATAATTAATAAAACATAAAAATAATGATAGTAATAGGGTTAAAAATAATATGGTAAAATAAAAACAACAATAATTGATGAACAGTTAGAGCTATGAAATGATGAAAAAATTAAAAAAAAAAAAGATGATAAAATAAGATAAGAATGTAATATTTTTATATTTTAGTCTAATTATATTTTAAAAAACTATACTTTTTATATGTATTTACAAATATCAAATTATTTAATTTATGTAATCAAAAATATAATTAAAAAATTTAAAATAAAATAAATAAATATCGCCCCCACCTCACTCACTAAAAATTAATGAGAACATGTCAAAACGGAGCCAAAAAAAATTGCTATTCTGTAGGCTAAAAAACCATCTCCAATTTCTCAGTCATGTGCCTATAGAATCAATTCCAATTTTCATTTTTAGTTAAAAGGAGAGAAAGAGATGATAAAGCCACGTGTTAGAAAAAGCATTTATCCATCTATATCTATATATATGTATATATAATAAGTTTTAAGGGGCCCTAATGGTGACATATAATTAATAATTATTATTTATAAATAAAGCAAATTTTTTATTCATGCATGCATGCAGTAATGTTTTCGACAAGTTTGTTCCCAATATTGGGATTGCTTTTTATTGACGCAAACATTTTACTATTTTTTTTCTTTATTTAGTGGTCATTATTGTCACCACTCAAGGAGCCTTATCCTAAATTTGTCCTCCAAATAAAGTTTTTAAGTACTGCAATATTCTATTTCAAACTTCAATTACAATGCTAAATTGCAGATGGCCCCATTTGGTGAACTTGCTTATTAGCTTATTGCTTATTTTACTTATAAATTTGTTTATTTGTTTATTTTTCTTTGTTTATTTTTGTTTTTTTTGAATTTTTTTATATTTTGATCAAATTTTTTTATTTTTTCGACTCGTCTCAATGAGAAGAGTCTAAAAAGTATAAAAATTTGATTAAATAATAAAATTTTTTTTACTAAAAATGAAAAAACCCACTTAATTAAACTTGCTTATAAGCAAACAAGCAAATTTAGTCATACGGAACCATTATATCTTGTAAGTGAATGTGGTGCCTACACATTTTGCTAGTTACTAATTAAGAGATAGCGCTTGTCAACTTCTAGAGTATGGTGTTGCCTATATCACAATTTGGAGTGGATGATTAAAAACAAATAATTTACTTGATAGGTTAAGGTTATGTCTTCATGCAGAACAAGGCAATAATGATAGTGGAATCAAAATAGACTTTTGCCATTAGCCTGAAGTAGGGCCCCTACTTCAAATAATCTTACTGGACTACATTGGACTACATTGATCTAAAAAGCAAGAGAGGTTTATTGATCTAAAGCTAATGGTTGTATCCAATAAATTGTGCAGTGTAAAAAAATGTTGACACAATTTAAGTTAATTGGTTGACCAATTTTTACAATTCCGATCGAATTAACGAATTGAGAACCAAAGAGACTTATCCGAACTTGTGAAACCTTCCTTCCTTAGCTCATGCAAAGACAAGAGTGTCGTTAGTATTTTTCGGCCTAAGTTTGAACGGAAAACGCTCTGATCCTCCAATTAGAATTCTCTCTAGGAGCAATTTCAAATAAGAACTCGAATAAAAAATTACGTACCTTTTTATCTAGAGTGTTTTTTTTTTATAGATGTCATTCTATGAATAGTTAGGATCTCTCAGATCTTTCGTATCTATCAGGAGATTCTCACTATTTTCAAGTAATTCTAATTTATTTAAGAGGCTTTTCTCGTCTTTTCTGAACTGATATTGCGGGGACGGTTCACTTGGGTGGTTATCTTGCCCAAGACTTCTAGGCTAATATGTGGGAATGGATCTTCACGAATTGCCCTATTGGGGTGGCCCGAACTAACCCGAATTAATTGTAATCATGAGTTGGGTTATGTGCCTAGACTTCTTATAGCCTGCCCTTTTGGGGCGGGCTGAACTTAATCATGGGTGCCTTTCTAAGTGTCCCGAACAATGGCCTGATCAAGATCATGGCCCTGATTCGCCTCCACCTATAATTGGAGGAACTGATTATTGCTTATCCTCATAAAAGGGTAAGTTTTTTTTATATAAAAATAAAAAACTAGATAGATTAAATTTGCAAATAAACTCTAGATAAATGAAAATTTAGTGAACTTCGAATTCCCTGTTAGCATCCTAATTATGAAAATGATAGACAAACACGTCAATGTGCTCTTCGGTGGCGGAGCAACATTTTCACTTTCTTATTAAGGAGAGTAAGATTCGTTGCCAGAAAATTAAATCTTGCCAATTCGAAATAGCTTCGTCACTAATGGATGGACTGTAATTAGTCGATCACCAACAACAACAACAACAAATTGTGAAACATAGTGAAAGACAAATAAATAAATAAAACTACTGAAAAAAAAAAACTAAAACTAGAGGGGGGAAATAGAGGAAGAAGACAAAAAAATACTAAATTAAAAAAGAAAAGAAAGAAAGAAAGAACGAATGATCTAGAGGAAGAGAGCGCGGCCGCGACCATCACCTCCCGTCATAATCCAAATAAGAGATTGTGTGCATTATTTTATTTTTATACCTCCCCTTTATTTTCCTTCTGGATAAGAAGTGTGTTGTGTCTTTTTAATGCTCTAATCTCATCAACTCTCCAACATATTTTCATATTATGAACCATTATTTTTTAGAGTTCTTGATGTAAATTATTTATGTAAAAGATTAAATGAATTAGAGAAAATTAGACACATAATTAAATTATATTTTACTAAAAAAATAAATAAGTAATAAAATTCTAAGACTAATTAAATAAACGTAATTCAATCTCTTGACTATCAATACCTGACCAATTTTATTCTTTACACAAATAACTAAGGTAAAATTACTCACCATCCACCCAGTGGTGGGTAATAAAATATTTTACTATTTTTTCTTTATACGAATTTAAATTAAAAAAATTTTACCGTTAAACAATACCTACTATTTCCCACCCAGTTGGAAGTAGTAAGTAGGACCATAATTAATTCAATGAACACTACAAATAAACATCTTTATTTCTGCGTTAAAGCTAGGTTTTCTAGTTTGGAAGAGGGAGACTGCAACGGTAATCCATCGCTGGTATCCCTATCCCTAGATCTCATTCCCATCTTCTCTACAATCTATCTTTTTTCTATTCTTTCTCCCCTTTTTATTATTTTTTTTTCTCTTTTGCTTTATTTTTGTGTGGCTTGTATTTATTTATTTATTTTGGTGTGTTATGTCTCTTTCTATCATTTGTAGTTTTCACTATCTCATTCTTTTCGAGTAGTTTTTTTATATTTGAATGACTATCATATTAGTGTTTAAGATAAATTTAACGCCAAAATAAAATACATGCTCGGAATTCAAAAAATACATCTTTATTAAACTTTCAACAATTTACAATAATCTGAAATTACAGAGAATGAAATAACAGGAAT
>JAOTRH010164563.1:0-12686 GCA_034768845.1 Heliamphora exappendiculata
GCTCATAAAGATTCTCATAAAATAAAAAACTAATTTTATTAAAAAATAAAATTAAATACTAAAAACATAGTTTTTAGTAAACCAACTCTAACACCTCTCCAGCGTCGAGGTCCAAAAAGTCAGCCATCGCGGCCTCAACAGCAGTGTCCGCTGTCGCGTATGCCTCAGCTGCTGCTCGTGTCTCCTCATCAGCAACACGGCGATAAGCACACTCCGCCTCAACCACGAGGGCGTCCATCACAGCAGTATGTTGCATAGAAGTAACCCCACTGGTAGGAAGGACACCTATGGACGAGCTCTCAGTAGCAGAAGGGCCCCGTCGTGCCCCCAAGTCATCATCTCCATGGCCTTGGCCCACTATGAAGAAAAAGGAATCACGAACAGCAGTGTAAACATCGTACAAATGATAAGAAACAAAAAAGAAGCAAGAAGAAGCAAGAAAGCAAGAGAGAAGCTTGAGAGAGTCCTGGGAGAGCAAAGGAGTTAGAGAGAGAAAGGAGAGTGCACAAATGAACTTGGTCCGCACGCCTCAAAGGGCCTTATACACGCCTGGAGTTGGCGGTTGCCAACTCCAATGTTGGCCACTGTTGGGTTTCCCAAACATTTCCTAGCAACCGCCATGTCTTAAGGATTTTTATCTGGTGACTGCCACCTTCGAAGGGTTTTGATAGTGGCAACTGCCATGTCAAAGGGAAAACAGCGCCAGTCTGTCAACGGTCACGTCAGCATTTTTGGGGTACGGAGATGGGCTATTTCGGGCCTTTTTAATGTTTATTTTGCTTATCTTCTTTTTTTTATTATTATTATTTCATTTATTATTTTCTTATTGTTTTAGAAAAAATGATTTTTAGAAAACATAAAATTTTGATTATTTTTCTTTAAAATATTTTTTATGTGTTTGTTTTTTAGAAATGACTTTTAGAGCTTTTTAAAAATAATTATATAATCTCGGGGATATCTTAAAAAAATCTCGAGAAAATCTTGAGTATTTAGAAATAATTCCAAAAATAATTTGGTAAGTTTTTAAACTCTTATCTTGTTAAGGTGTTTTTCTTCTTCCCAATACATTTAATTTTAAGTTGTAACTTGGCTTTTAATTATTCTTTATCCCACACCTTGTTCAAAATTTTTAGGTTTTAGTTTGGCCTATTAATTTGATGTTTTTCTCATCGGTCATCTTCATGACCCTAAACTTACTCGTCAGTCCTCCTCATGACCCTAAACAGGCTCTAAACTGACTCGTTGGTCCTCCTCATGACCCTAAACTAACTCTCCGGTCCTTCTCATGACCCTAAACTGACTCGTCGATCCTGCTCATGACGCTAAACTGACTCGACGGTTCTCCTCATTACCCTAAACTGACTTATCGGTCCTTCTCATGACCTTAAACTAACTTATCGCCTTTCTCGACCTAAAATTGATCGATATCTTTCTTTATACATGTTTGCATTAAAGTATACTTGTCGGGCGTCATGTTTCTTGCCATTACATCTGTGCATTTTACCCCATGAACTACGTTTTGGTCTGATCCCTAGCAAAGGGGTACGTAGGCAGCTCGATGAAAATTCGAGTATGACCAACATTATATGTATGCTTGTGCGACCTAAGATTAACGGCTCGATCAAATGGTTGTTGTCTCAGGGTCTTTGATATAACTTGCATCACGCGTTGCTACGCAAGTTATATCCAAGAGGGGCAACTGTAGACATCCCAATTTGACCCCGCATAATCTTAGGCAAATTCGATGATGAAAACAGGTGGAATAGTGCCTCAGTACAATCTTCGAAAAGTGATCCAAGCTCAGTATTTGAACCCAAAACCTTTAAACCAATGAAATTTTGACGAACCATCTAAACTTGCTGCCCAAGTAAGGCAAGCGCCATAGAACTTTGTGGAAGCCCTAGCCAAAAGTGGCGACCGCCAACTCCCATTATGGCGACCGCGCCCTACCATCATGGCGACCACCATAGAACTTTGTGAAACTTTTCAAAAACATGGCGATCACCAACTTGAATTATGGCGACCGCCAACTCCAAATGGCCTAACGTGTCCCCAAAACGTGGCAGCATCTCATTGGTTGATAAACTCTATAAATACCGTACCTCTGATACGTTTTCAAAGAGAGAATTGGAGTGAGAGGTTTTGAGAGAGAATCTCCGCTGAGTTGCCGAGCAATTTCGGGCCCCTATATCGAAGCCCTACTAAAATACCGAGATCCGAGCCTCTGACGCTTACATTGTAGCCTTGCTTGGAACACCACCCGAGGATTGGCCTATCGAAGCACATTCCCAACTTGAGGATTCTCGCGGCAATCTAGGTACTTTACTTGGATCCCCAGCCCTTCTATCTCCACTTTTTACCCCTTCGGAGTGGCCGGATTATTTTGATCATTTCATTCCAATTATGTTCTTGCATTGCTCATAGTTGCTTTATTTATACTTGGATTCAAATTTTAGCATATTTTTTATTTGCTTATTTATATTAGTATTTGAACTCATTAAATGGTGCTAACATATTTAGCAATTACAACTTAATAATGTTGTTAATTGTTATAATAATACATCTACATTTATGTGAATATAGTAATTAATACTACATTTCATATTTAAGTTAAATAGTTGTTTTAATTTCTTTTATCTTTTTAGCATTGGTTTAATTTTTTTAATTAGCATTTATTTTCCTCTTTAATTAGTATTTATTTTTCTTTCCATTTCTTTTCTAGTAATATTAATCTAATGCCCTTTTATTTTAAACATTAGTTTAATGTCCTTTTTTATTTTAATTGCAATGTAGCTTTAATTTTCTTTCAATGTATTATTTTCTTTTCTTGTAATGTTCTTTTTCAAGCATTTATATTTCCTTTTCTTTTCTTGTAATGTTAATTCCATGCTCACTACAACAAAAAAATAGATTTGTCAATGCAACAAAAATCATCGGTAAAAGTCTAATTGAGTTGGTAATAGTATTTGCTAACACAAATTAGTGCGTCGCCGGGTCGTTGGTAAGAAGGCGCCACCAAAAGGTTTCACTAACGTATAGTCTATACGTTGGCAAAAAAAATAGATTTGCCAACATGGTTTTGTGTCGCCAATAAGCTAAATTTTGTATCGGTAAATACATGATCCGTTGGCAAAAATTATTCACATCTAAGCTGTTTGGACACTTTTGCCAACGATAAAAGTTATCGCCAAAAATAATTACGATATTTTTAATTTTAATACTTTGTCGACATATTAAAATGTGTTGCTAATGGTAAATCTTCGTCCACAAACGAGTTCATTGCCAAAAGTATTATATTATATTTGACCACTTCAAATATTTTGTTTCATTTAAACACACTTATAGAAATTAACAAAACCATAATATAAAATAAAATTTTAAAATTCTGTTATATAAGTAATTCTATCCAAATCAAATTGACACAGTATATCAGTTTGAGAACAAATAATAAATTTATTGAGTCATATAAAAATTAAAATTTTAATTGTTTTGACAAACAATAGTATGTATAACATAAACAATATGCTTGGTGCAGCTTCAGGAAATCATTTCACTTTGTTGGTCCCATGTTATTTTGGTTTTGCTTTTCCTGATCAAGTTCTTCTACCTTCGTCATTTCTTTGTTTTCACCGCTATCATTGCAATCATCATCTAGCTTTTTTACACCTTGACTCGGGCTTCTTCAAATGCTTATCTAAAACTTGATCTGCTTGTAGTAGTTTTCTCCTTTTGTTTTTAACCTTTTATGGAATTGAGATGTGATGACTAAATGTCAGTAATAACTCTCATCTAGGCAACTAAATATATAAAAGAGTAAAAAAAAACTTAATAGTTAATACTCCCTCACTCCAAAAAAAAAACAAAAAACTAAAGAGAAAACAATCGAAAATAAAAATGTTTTAACTTGTTCCTTATCAGCTAGCAAATTGTCTGTTGTTGAGGAGAGAGATTCCAAAAAGTCTAAAACAGAGACAGAAAGGCAATAACAAATCAGAAACATAAATCAATATCATCTCATCCAAATAGCAATATCAAAAGAAATAAAAATAGAAGACCATACTTGTGAGAATGGAAAAAAAAAGGCTTAGTTGAACTTCTCTATTAGCTTCGGTTTGGGCAGCAAATCTAGCAGTTGCAATAGCATCTACCTCATCAATAAAAATAATTTCCGGTGCGTTCTCTTTAGCAAGACGAAAAACATCACGGACCATTCGAGGACCCTAGGTATCAACCAACATTAGTAATAAGTTAACATTCAAACAATCAGTTTTTATTTGAGAAATTAAAGAACACAAGTCTTAATGATAATAATTACCATTAAGGAAATAAGAAAAAAATAAGATGAATTCCAAAAGTTTACGTTGACTATGAAATATACAAATTACGCCAATCAAAAGCAAGAAGAAAATTCACAAAGCATACCTCACTGAAATATTTCTGAACAAACTCTGAACCAGCGACTCTTATGAAGGCTACTGTTGTGTGATTAGCAACAACCTTCGCAAGTATGGTTTTTACTAGTACCAGGTGGTACAAAAATTAACTCCTCGATTTACAAAATAATATAAGTATAAAAATTAAAAATTTCGACAAAATTTTCTCTCTTTTTTGAACTATCCCAAATTTTTGTACACCTGTCAAACCCAAACAATAAGATATACACAGGCACCACCTAGATCTCAAGTCCCAAAATATAGTCAAAACTATTTACTAAATTAAAATCCATAATAATCAGAAACACACATGTATTACAACTATGCATTATACATTTAAGACTTAGTTCATTTCTCATAATTATTACAATCATCCAACATCTTTATAAATTACAAACAAATGATATACGAATTTGAATTTACAAAACATAAATGTAAACACAAATGTCCCTTCTGCTTCAAATTCATCCCAATATTTAACATCTCTGAGAGCATGTCAATTTCACTTGAACCTGTAAAAAAAAATGTAACCACAGACGTGAGTCGAAACTCGTAGGATAAAAATTAAAGAAAGTGCAATGCATAATTTGTGATGTGTGGATAAGCAGGATATTGTGTAATCACTTCCATTTATCCTTTTTACTTATTTCACGATTCACATATATATCCACTTAATATAAACTAAAAAAATAATACAATTTCATTTTAATTCCATAAACCAACCAATTCAAGAATATAAATTAGACATTCGAGTCTAAACTCATCTTCTTTGGTTACAAAGACAATTACAGCTCAAATCTCGTCAAATCACAAGCCCCCATTTGCATTTAAGAATTCCATATATAACATTTTCTCAATCCAAGATACAAATTAAATTCAACAAGAAACTACATTACGTCAACTCCTGGATCAAGCTAGATTGTTAACTCAAGAGCTCAAGAGAATTAAAATCTCATGACTTAAATACTTTAGTCCGCACAATATATACAATGACAGTCCATTTTCCACATTTCGTCAAATCCTTTAAATTTGGCTGTGATTTCATTTATTATCTATCCTCTCCCACATCACCATTCCCTAAAACTAATAAGTTCCAAATCAAGTTAGGGTTTGGACCAAAATTCTCATTGTTTAAATTCTAGTAGGCAATTTGTTCTTAAATCCTTAATTCTTCAAATTACAAGATTCATGTTACCTATTTCTATGTTCTATGTCTACAATTAAACTATAAGTTACTTCCCAAATCACTAATCATCAACAATTAGGTTATATTGTTCAATCACCCATAAGAATTTGAAACATCATCTTAGCAACCAGATTGCATTAATCTGAACTTAAAGAACCCAAAAACTTTAGTTAGAATTTCTACTTAATTAGTTAAACCAGGTTCAAAGGGATTTTAATCAAATTCAACCCAAATCATTTCAGAACACAAAAATCAGTCTGAATCCTACCTTATAGAGCCGCGACGCCATGGAATTTCGCCAAGAAATGGAACCCTAAGATTCTGAAATTCCGTCCAAGGTTGAAACCCTAGATTTCGGCCCCTCTTCAATTCGGTTTACAGGTTACTCGATGCAAAGGTTTTGCGACATGAATCTTGTATCTCGAACTACGGCAACTAATTTCTGAGAGATAGATGAAGAACCGAGAGCTTGAAAGCTCTCTCTCCCATGGCGGAAAAACAGAGGGAAAAAGGAAAATGAGGAATACGATGCCGACGATGGTGGCTGGGGGTGGCTGGGTTGAGCTTGCCGGCAGTAATGGGTGGTGGAGGCGGCGTCGATGCTCGCGGTGGTGGGGCGAGAGAGGCGCATCGAGCGCTTTTCGATTCTTTGCCTCTTGATTCTTCTCTCTGTTTTCCTCAGTCTCAGCTTCGGCTGAGATGAGATTTAATTTAATTAGTTAATTTATTTTTTTTAAACTTCCAATTCCTCCTTTAAAGTATTTATATATATTGATAATTTGAATATTTGTTTTTACGTTAAATTCACTCTATTTAACTCTCTAATTTATTAAATTTAAATTTAAATTATGACATCAAAATATTTTGGTGTTATAGAATTATTCTCAATTTATTATTTCGGTGTCCGAACTCATATCAATAATATATAACGTACATTATTAATTATAAAAAAATTGTAGCATTAATTTTAATAAGGTTAAAATGATTAATTAATAAATTTAAATAAAAACGTACAATTCTCCACAACTTCTCAAAAAAATATTTAAAAATTTATTCCAAATTTAACATTAATTATCCAATATTATGACTATCTATATCATTTTTAAATTCTTATAAAATTTTAATTTCTATTTAAACCATTTAACTTATTTTAAGTAAAAATATGTATTAACGTTACTTAACTTGATAGTGTTGTAATTTTTACAAATTAACTCAAATAATGATAATAAAATCGATAAGTAATCATATCAAATATAAAATTATACTAAACTACATAGTTTTATGTACAAATCTATGACATTTATGTTGATTAAAAAAATA
The DNA here is from genome assembly GCA_034768845.1 of Heliamphora exappendiculata. Taxonomy (NCBI): domain Eukaryota; kingdom Viridiplantae; phylum Streptophyta; class Magnoliopsida; order Ericales; family Sarraceniaceae; genus Heliamphora; species Heliamphora exappendiculata. The sequence goes on from JAOTRH010164563.1 coordinate 6,940, forward strand.
TATCGATTTTTATCCACATACATAGTTTGTTGGCAATAAGTTTTTTATTTACCAACGTTCAATATGTTGGCAAAAATAAATAAACTAATGACATTTATAGGGTTAAAATAATATGCCGACTTTTACCCACGCATAGAGTTTGTCGGTAATGAATTTTTTATTTACCAACCGCTCAACGCGTTAGCAAAAATAAATAATACATAGATAAAAAGTTTATATCCTAATGGAAGGAAAGAAAAATTAGCGCCAATTGTTTTTCGACACTGTTTTGCCAACGAGTGAGTTTTGTGTCACTAAAAAATATAAGTTTTGAATTTTTGCCAACGTGTTTTGTTTTGTCGTAGCCAAAAACATATATTTGCCAACTAAAAATATTCTACGTTGGTAAATTTAGTCGCCAATTGTGTTTTTTGTTATAGTTTCCATTTTATTTTCTATTTAGCTTAATATTCTTTTTTTAACTTTTATTTTTTATTTCATTTCCTTTTTCTTTTTATTGTTAGCTTTGTTTCCTTGTAGTGTAGTACTTTATTTTTTTTTATTATTAATTTTCTTGTAAATTTTCATCTGGCACTTCTCTTCTTTAAATATTAGTATTTATTATGAAGCTTTATTTTCTTTTTCTTTCCATAGTCTTTATCTTGTTTTTCTTTTTTTTTTTTCATTTTGCTAAATCCAAAAATTATAAAAAGTCTTTTAATAATTGGAACTCACTTTTTTATTTCTTTTATTTTCTTTTCTCTTGTTTTGTTTAAAAATGTAAAGAATGTAAATAGTTAGGTTTTCTTTTAGTAATTCAAATGAACATTTTCTAACATTTTCGTTATAGTATGTTTTTCTTTTATAATCTTTTCTTTATTTTCTTTTTCATTAAACCTTTAAATTTTCTTTTTCATGTAGTCCTTATTTTCTTTGTTAGTTTTTTTTTTTCTTTTAAGCATAGAATTTACATGTATCTTTTATTTTTAGTATCCTTTCATCGTCTAACTTGTTTTGACAATGTGCATATTTTAGTCATTTTCTTTGAAATTTTGTTGAGTTTAGCTTATTTTATTAACAAGCCATATTTAGTTAGTTTTAGCATCTTTGACCTAATTTTTTTTTTACTCTTTAAACCATGCTAGCTTAGATTATTTTTTTTTATATTGCATATATGTGTGTTCCATGTATCCTTTAGTTAGAAATTGCATGTCATAGGATTTTAGATTTTATCCATTTATTTGTTTTTATTTGGAGTGTTATATACATATCTTATGTATTTTCTATATTTAATTTTGGATGTTCTCTCTTTGCCTCTATTTTCTTTATTTGCATACATTTGAGAAATTCTGTGAGACCCTGACCTAGTTTATTTTGAGAATAATTTAAGTGTTGACGGAATTTGAGTTAACATTTGATCTCGGTATGGTGGGGTTTTGTTTCTTTGGAATATAATAGCATGCTCGTATGAGTTTTACTCTTGTTTGGGTTCGAAAGAGGTTTATTTGGCAAGTGTTTAGGCTATAAAACCTGTTCAGTAGCAGAAAACAAGTTGAGAAAATTTCAGTGAAGATTTCAGTGGACTGAGTGAGGTTTTTGGTGGTTCAGTCGACTGACCAGGAGGGTTCAGTCGACTGAACTTGAGGCGATGCGAGGTTTTGGTTTTCTAGAAGGTTTTTCAGTCAACTAGATTGGGGGTCCAATCGACTGACCTGTGTGATGTGGCGTTTTTCTATAAATATCAAGCCTTTGTGATATTTTGGGATATTTTCTCTTCAGATCTAATTTTTCTCTCCCGTTTCTCTGCCTTCTCTCTAGATTTTAATGGGCCTGGGGCTCGATTTTTAGTGTTTGGACTGTGGATCCTCGATGTTGGTGTCGGGAGATTCGTATATATCCGGTCAGATTCTTGTTTCGTCAAGGTTCAATTTTCGAGACGTCGCGTTTTGACCCAATAAGGTGGGATTCTAGACCTTACTGCTGTATTAGGGTGTTATATGTAATAATATGCTTCTTCACCGATAAAAAATGCATGAAATGTCATATATCTATTTTTAAACCTTGGTTTTTTGAGTAAAAAGCATGTTATTCGCTTTTCTTGGTTTATTAAATTATATGACTTGTGGTTGGATGGTTTTTAAAGGGTTTTCTTGAAAATAGTGGAAGACGGTGGGTTTTGTCGAAAAATGATGGTTTTGATGGAAATCTCAATATTTTATGTTTTGGAGGTTTGGAGGTCGCCTTTGGGGTTGAGTTTCTGGTTTTGAAACGTCTTGTTGAAAATGGGAGAAAATATTTTGAAAATATTTTGTTTTGATCTCCTGGTGAGGGATGGATCTATGTACATGTATAATGTACCGATTTGAGAAATATTTTTAGAAGACTATCTAGATGTACCGGGATGACGTGTATGTGGCACGAGTTGCCCTCGGTGTAAGTCCAAAAATGTGCGCAGAGTAGGTACTCAGGTCCTTCGGGTTAATCCCCGTAAACTGAGGCGGATGGGTGCTCAGCTCCCTCGGGGTCGTAACCCGTAAATTGAGTGGTACGTTCATGGTGCTCCGTATAGAACCTATGTGTATCTAGGCGATCCCACGATATCTGGGGCTAGATACTGGACATGAGTCTATAGTTATGGCCTCTGTCCCCTTGTGATAGAGTCGGTACATAGGATCATACTCTTCTTTGCCGCGATGGTACATTCCGCGAGAAAAATGATGTTTTGATTACTGTTTTACCTCTTCTCCTCGGCGGTGTGGCCTGAGTGGAGCATATTATTTTATTACAGCTTACTATTTTTATCTTTCCTCGGTGTGTGATCCAAGTGGGAAAATAATGCTTTGGTTACTATTTTTCTTCAACTGTAAAATGTGATTTTGCATTGTTTAAATGCTTGATTATGAAGGAAAAACTATTTTGGGAGTCTGATGGAAAAATTTGGAATTTTATGATGTAAAACCTTTTGGCTTGTGGTTGAGTTAGCTCCCACTACATGGTATGCATGGTTTTGAGGACAGAAATGTGGGGTTTTATGAAATAAAACCGTTTTGAGGCTCGTGTCAGCCTGATGCAAAACTTATGATTTTGGGTTGAGAAAACCTTTTCGGCTCCTCTGGTTGAGCCCGTATGCTTGTGATTGCATATTTTCTGCTTTACAACTTTATTGTCTTTTCCTATTGAGCTTCGACTCACGATGTGAGATTTTGAGTTAAAATTTTTTTCATGTAAGCGTGATTCTGTAGGTTGACCCCGTGGTGCCTGGAGGTGACTGATGAAAAGACGTCTATTTTGTCTTGATAGGTAGCTTATACCTGTTGTATATATTTTATGTTTATTTGTAACATGTTGTAAATCGTATACTATGATTATGGATGTATGCATGTTTTAATACTTTCGAGAGAACCTTGGGTCGTTTGTTATTTTTCGTAGTTTCATACTACGTTTTCGTTGTTGGGATCATTTACAAATGGGATTTTCAATTGCTTTTGCTTTATATAAACTTTTGTAGTTCGAAGTAGATTTTGGAACGGCCTAAGCTTATTTTAAAACAAAATTTTTTTTTTATTCAAAACTCGTATTTTGTGTTTAAAAGCTAAGCTGTAGGGCCATAACTGTAGCCTTTTGGCTACTCTTTTAAATCAATAAACCCTCGGTAGTATATTTTTACAAAGGTTTTGGCCTTGTTTGGTCTTATAGTTTTAAATCCCTTTTGTTTGGACGGTTTGGTGGTTGTTCTGTGGCTTTTTTGCGTGACCCGGAGTTTGGTACGTGACAACTTGGTATCAGAGCTCTGGGTTCGAATAACTATGAGCCGTGGGAAGAGGGTGTGTTACCTTATGAGGATGTGTGTGTGCTTGGTTGCTTGTGTTTGGAGCATGTTGTGTATATGTGAGTATGGAGGTTGGACCTTAGGATTGATCAGTCTCGTATTTGGATTGACAAACTTGGGGGCTAAGTTAGAACTGCATTTCATAGACGTGATTTCTAACAGGGAATCTAAGTAGGTTATCCAAAGTGACGCGTTATTCTTGTTGGTTCTCCTCGGTATCGGTGTTGTGTCTGCATAATCATCGCGACTATGTGCTAGCATGATTATGTGGTATGTGATAGAAATAACATGATAGATCGACCTTAGGTTGTCGTGTTTCATGCTTTCTTCATATATGACATGTACAACCTTAGAGAAGACGAGACTGTGGTTTGGGTCTTGGTTATGCGACTTGGTTGCTATCAGTTGCAGAAGCAGGGTTTTGGGTTGAGCGTCGATCGCTTGGTATGTTGTGAAACTCATCAGTGAGTTGGGTTCAGCCGTATGAGGTTGGTCTCAGTTGGCATATGTTAGATGTTAATACGAGTAGCGTTCGTTCAGGTGTAGATGAAGCCTAGTTGGTGGCTTGGTTATAGTAACTAGCTCCCCTTGAGAGTAGGCTAGTGGATGTCAGAGTTGTGTTATGGTTGACCTTGTGAGTTGAGGTGATGGGGCGTCAGAGACCCTGGGAAATCAGTCGATGTGATTGGATTAGGGATAGTAACAACCCTTTGGAGTCTTGGTATACGTGGTTCTGGCCGTGTGATGGATTAGATACGTCGTGAGCCATGCTATGTCTTGAGCTGTGTACTCGGGACGGAGTATAGACGGGAACATAGTGGATGGGAGCGTAGAGATCCTTGGCCAAGCGTATGTTGAGATGGCAGAACGTGTGGTTTTGGAGATGTTTCCTAGTAGTCAGGATATCGATGGTGCTCAGCAGGATGTTGTTGGTAGTCTGAGTAGTCTGATGACCTTAGACGTTGTGTACCTTTTGAGGTTTGAAAATTGAGTTCTGAGTGAGTGAGCTCAAGGATATGGAAATGAGTATGAGTTGCAGTTATGCTGGAAAGAGCACGGGCTATGACTATATAGGAATGTAAGGGCTCCTGCGATGAGTATCAATTTTGTGAGGTTCTTATGGGAAGGCAAGTAAGTGGTTTGGTCGATATCCTAGTGATTAAGAGATCGCGTTTGGGAACCGTGTAAGGTTCATGTGGGTGGCTTAGTGCTGAGATGACGCATCCTGGGTATGAGATGTCTGGAGGTTGTTTGTGTTCCACCTTAAATCCAGAGATGGGTATGTTGTTTACCCATGGGAGTGAGGTGTGGAGTGATGAGGTTCATCAATGGGCTATGTGGTTTGGCTGGCCTGGGGTGATAGGTGAGAAATCGTAGGGTATGATGCCTGTGATCGTTGTATGCTTTGAGAGCGAAAGTGCAGAAGGTGTCTGCATGGTTGTGGGAGTTATTAATAACACAAAATGAAAGGTCTCGGAGTTGGGTTTCTTTTGTTTGACACTGTGCCTTGGACAGTGAGCTCAAGGCTGTGGCGTGATTGTGGTTTGCCTAGCAGGAGTTAGGTGAGTAAGCGCAACCTTTTGAAGAGAGGTTTTGAGCGCCATAAGATGTGTGGTACCAAATGCGTGGATTGATGATGTTCATGTGCATGCCTAAGGTATGAGCATTGAGAGTTTAGTGTAGCGGATAGTCTAGGTACCGTGATTAGGGTTGACAGCAGCTGTGTGATTGTAGTCGATGTGGCCTCGAGGTAGGAATTACAGAGTTCGTAGAGGCTAAGTATTGATGAGTACTGGGAGTATGCTGGCAGTACGCCGACGTTGGGTCATGGTTTCTTGTTAGCCCTTTTCTTTCCATGGGATGTGTTAGCCCAAGTGCTTCATTAATTAATTTTGATGATTTTAATAATTCATTTCCTATAAATAAATGTCTTTAATTT
>JAOTRH010164574.1:0-12685 GCA_034768845.1 Heliamphora exappendiculata
ATATTTATATTATAAAAAAAAAAATGAATCACTACAAATAAACAAATATATATAGATATATATATATATATATATATCAGGACCAAACAGGAGAATGTTAAAAAGTTGGGGCAGGAAAATGGTAGGAACATAAAAATACGAACACACTTCAATGTTTCCTATTCTATCTAACACATCCAGACATATTCTCTTTTCAATCTCATCACATTGAAGTTGGAATGCAAAAACTGCAATGAGAAATTCATTTCGCGAATCACAGTAGTCCACTTAGAATGTAAGGTGACCACAAACTAAATTCAAGAAATAAGTCTTAGGGGTCACTCATAGCCCACAGTTAAGTTACCAAATCACAAGATTCACAAGTGATCTCCAGGTAAGGTTTTAAAATTGGGGCATAATCTAACTTTGCAGAAAATCAGCCATCCACATATTTTAAGCCTGATTCATAGCCATATCTGAGGAGTATATTGGCATTCCACATTTTTCAACTGACAAATGCATGGCGTGGTGCCTCTTAAATAATTACCACCAATTTTAGCACATATGATTTCTCCCACATCATGGTGTTGAGAGTTCTCAGTCTTTTATGTTTTCTCTCTTTATTAGACATATGAGTATTTTTGTAATTAAAAATTTACTAGTATAAATAGAAAAGGGTGATGGGAAAGAACATTCATTCTCTCCACCTATGTTATTGTTCTTTCTAACTTTTCTCTTTGCTTCTCCATCTTCTACTTCTTTCTTTTCCCCTTACAGAATTTCTACTTGGACGGAGAGCTGTGTAGATAGCATCTGGGGTTGAGAGGGTTGCAGAAAATTGTGACATATAAGGAAGGGCCGGGGGGGAAGGCCCTCCATGATCGCCATGGAGAGCTGATTCCCATGGCATTTTTATTTTTTGTTTTTTGAGATCTCTGTATGTGGTTTTCCATTTTTCTTTATTTTCGGAAAAATAAGTAGAACTTCTCAGATCTTATTTTTTAGGCCTTTTGTGGCAAATTTCTGGGAGTTTGTCTCAGAGTGTACCAAATAGGACCTTGGATACCCGAGGCTTTGAAGCTCGTCGGTTGAGTTTCTTCAAAGATTTGTGTCTCGTGTTTTGTTCGACAATTATTCTTTCATCTCTTCGGTAGCATCTTTGTGGTCGGATTCTCCTCTGGAAGACCCTGCCTTGATAGGTTTTCCTCTTAATTTCTTCTTTTCAGTATTGATATACCTAGTTTTGTGAAGATTTGACGTCTAAGATAGTATTGTCTCACAACCACATAACACTAGTAATACTCAATCATTCAATACTAGGGGTGTTCATCGCGTTTCATCTGGGACTGGAAATGCTACTCCACAAGTTACCAACATTAAGCTTAATGGAAGGAATTACCTACCTTACTCTCAATCATACATGCTAAATTAAGGGCAACATAATAATGGGGTACTTGGTAAAACTGTGGAGCCAGAGGATGATGGTCCGCTTCATGACAGTAGTACCTGGATAATTCCATAGTCATATCGTGACTTCTTAACTCCATACAACTGGGAAACAGTAATGGTTTCTGAGCATGCCATCATTCATGGATACACAAGCAGTGATCCACCTCGACAAAACGGCGTTGCTGAATGGAAAACCAGTTTATCTTTTAGAAGATGCTAGAGCCTTGTCTCTCTCTCTATGAATGTTCATAAACTGTACTGGTTTGATGTTGCCCTACTGCAGCTATCTCATTAATTGTACGTGACACGTTATGAGTTATTTCTTTTAAGGGTATTATTGTACTTTGATCACATCATATAAATACCAGTGGCAAGGGAGAGAACTCTAAGTTGCTCTTTGAGTTTTTATTACATCATTTCTCTTTATTTTTCTTCTCTCTTCTACTTTCTTCTCTTTAGTTATTCTAACTTTGGTATCAAAGAACAATCTTGTGAAGCTCATAACTGGTTTCATACATTCTTCTTGCTATTCTTCTTTATTTTTTCACTGTGCTGTAAGTTATACTACGATGATTGACTAAGCAAGGAGATCTTAGTAGTATTTTTTCCATATTTTTTCTAGTTCAGTTGCTGCAACTGTTGGACAATTCTTCTACTTCCAATTTTTTTGGACCTATTTTTTGAAATTGTCAATCAGTGCTTGCTTGAAGCTGTTTGTTGGTTGGGATACCAATAGGGTTGTTGAAGGCTGGTCCACGCAGGGTTTTCGAACCCTAACATTGATAGCTAGGATTTTGCAACAATCATGGTGTTTTTTGGGCTGTTTTGGCATGGGTTTGATCTATATGTGCTGGTTTGAGTTCCTTCAGTGCTCTTTGATTCTATTCAGGCCACTTCACTGCATATCAACTCTTTGATCTTACTTCTTGAAGAGTTGGTTATACTGTGTCAGTTTTGTGGATTGTTGTTGCTTGTTCTTGGTAATGTGTGAATATATCCAGATTTGATTAGGTTTTGGGTCGTGATCCGTTTCATACCTTAGGACAGGCGTATGCTCATGTTTAGTAGGAGGCGAGTAGACGTCATGCCATGGTGCATACTCCTAGCCAAGAGTGTTCGGCGTTAGCAATTACTCCTACCCCACAAAATGGCAACTCTAGTCACTCCAAGCCTAAGGAGATGCGTGGACCTGTAGATCATGATCAGTTGCACCGTGAGCACTCGAAGCTACATGGTCGTCCTTGTTAGCTTTATTATGATTATTAGCTTTATTATGATTGTTATCCGGTGTGGTTAGGCACACCATGTCTTATTATATATCTTCGTTCATTAAACCTAATTAACAGTTCCATGCAAGGATGTAGTGGTGGTCATAGTGGTCCTATACGATCACCCACATCTCTAAGACTTTGCAAGCACATCTGGTGAGACTGAACCTCTTTTATAGGATATGTTACCTACCCCCATACGTATGATGGCCAAAGTTAACATCCCTATTCCTACAACTACTACTTCCACTTCATCTTCCAATTTTGCTCACTCTACATATTTATGCTAGTGCACTTAGTGCTTCTTCCTCTCATACTCTTTGGGATATAGACTATGGTGCTACTGATCATATGATTGGTTCTTCCTCTTTGTTCTCTATGTATTCTATTTGTTCAGATAACGATAAGATAAGAATAGCAAATAAGTCCTCATCTTCTATGTCTATAAAACATTCTATCCCTCACTCTCCTTCATTCTACTAATTTATTATCTGTTAGTAATTTTACTAGTTCCTTAAATTGTTCAATAATTTTTTTTCCACCCACTACGTTTTCCAAGAACTGATGATGGGGAGAATAATTGGCAATGGTGGCGCACATGATGGTCTGTACTAGATGTCCCTTTTACAGCTTTTCCATCCTTGGCTTCAGGCTAGGCCCTCCAAGCAAACACCGATTCCATTCATCACCAATTAGATTAGTAGCATCGTCGTTTCGGCCACCCATCTTTTGGAATTTTAGATAGGCTTCTTTTAGCTTTGGTTAAGCATTGTTCTAGGAGTAGTTTTATTTGTGGTACTTGTGAACTTGCGGTGATTTCCCTTTATGATTATCTACTCTGATGTTTAGAAAACTTCACATATCCCATCTCTTTCTGGTTATCAATGTTTTGTCACTTTTATTGATTATTATTTTTGTATTACTTGGATATATTTACTTTGCACAAAAACTGGAGTTTTTTCTTGTTTCAATACCTTTCGTAAGATGATGAATACCCAATTTAACATTAGAATCAAGATTCTTCGCACTGATAGTCGGACCGATTATATTGATGGACCTAAATATTCGGGTGAGAAGTTGGATCCTAAAGTTGTTAAATGTGTCTTTGTTGGATACTCTGCTATCTGGAAGGGTTATAAATGCTATTACCCTTGTAGCCGCAAGATGTTTGTCAATATGAGTGTTAGCCCATGTTTGGGATGTCTAAAAAGTTTAATTTTTAAGAGGTTTAGCTTTTTTTAGAGAAAAAAAGAGGAAAAGAAAAAAGTTAGTTTGGGATAATTTTTTTAGAGTAGTTTTTTTCTTTTTTGCTTTTTGATAGAATGTCTAATATACCTTTACTTTTTTGCTTTTAAGTTGTAGTGTTTAGAATATTGGCACAAGTTTTTTCATTGTTTAGAGTAGAGTCGACTTTTTATTCAAAAAAAATGTTAGTGTGTTTGGAAAGTGTATAGGCTTTTTTTTTTAGAAAAAAAAAATGAAAAAAGATTATTTGGCTTTTTAGAGGAAACAAACGGCATAGCTTCCAAGCTGGTTTCATTTATAAAAAAAAAAAAGGCAACTTTTTAGATAGCTTAAACATGGCCTTACTTTTTGGGAAACTAATTTTCCTTTGTCTCATACATCTCTTTAGGGGGGGCATCCCAAAGAGATGATGTTTCATAATCAAGATCACGAGTCTCGAGGGTTATTATTAACTAATCTTATTCAGGGAGATGTTACTCGTATTGAGGAAGAGAAGAAAGAGTTTGGTGAGAGAAAAAGAGCAACATATTGGTGAATTATTGAATAGAACTAATCTGCAGACTTATTCTCAACATCAGAATGATTAGACTACTTGTATGCTACTAACAACTTGCCATCCACCATCATTGTCTCCAGTTTCAACCTCCTCTACTGATCCATCTGGCACTGAACCTAAAGTTGTTACTCTTGATAATTGTGATCTACTATTGATTATTATGAGACATTTCCCTTTATAGCAAAGATGAATTTTGTTCAAGTGTTTCTCTCTTGTGCTGTTAATCTAGGTTGGCCTCTTAAATAGTTGAATGTGAAAAATACTTTCCTTCTCGAGGACTTGGAGAAAGCAATGTATATGGATGTACCACCAGATTTTTTTGTCTCATGCAACTAAATGAAAGGTTTGTAAATTGAAAATAAAAGACTCTATAACGTTTAAAGCAGTCTTCTGGAGCTCGTTTTGATAGATTTTCCAGGACTATACTAAGATTTGGGCACAAACAGAGTCCTGCGACTTATGCTATGTTTTTCAAGCAAGATAATAATAAAATCATAATTCTTATTGTGTAGGTTGATGACATAGTGGTGACAGGCAATGACGCAGAGGAGGTGCCTCATCTAAGACTCGCCTAGCAAAAGAATTTGAGATGAAAGATCTAAGAGTGTTACAGTATTTTCTTGGAATTGAGACTGGAAGATCAAATAAGAGCATCTTTATTTTTCTAAGAAAGTATATTCTTGACCTCCTAGAGGAGACATGCATGTTAGGTTATCAACCTGCATATTTATCCATTGAGGCTAATCATTGCCATTATGACACCAATTGTCCCAAAAGTTTAAATTGTTAGGAAATAAGCCCAATAATGTATATCAAGTTATCCAACACTCCTCCTCACATACGGCCCCGTCTCGTACATGGAGAGGTGAACAAACTAAACATGTGTACCAACACACATAGTGCACAATAACAATATAACAGGAAAACACATCACGAGACTTGAACCCAAAACCTCGTGGAATCAGAACTCTAATACCATGTTAACTCATCAATTGTCCAAAAAACTTAAACTATTAGGAAATGGACCCAACAATGTATATAAAACTATTCAACAATTGCTTTAATAGTGATGGTGGAGAGCCTATAGATAAGGGAAAATTTCAGAGACTTGTGGGAAGATTGATACACTTATCTCACACTAGACCTGATATTATATATGTTGTGGGTTTGTTAGTCAGTTCATCCATACTTCTCGTACTGTGCACCTTGACATTGTTAACTGTATTTTGAGATATTTAAAATCTGCTCTAACGAAAGGACTTTTGTTATCCAATCATGGTCATTTGGGAATATAAGTTTTCACGGATGCAAATTGGACTGATTCTGTTGATGATAGATGATCTACTTTAGGCTATTATACTTTTGTAGGAGCAAATCTAGTTATTTGGCGAAATAAAAAACAAATAGCAGTAGTTAGATCAAATACAGAGGCTGAGTACAGGGTTATGACTCACAATATTTGTGAGCTTATGTGGCTTCAAGTGTTTCTAAGAAATTTAGTGATTGAAGATGGATCTATGAAACTGTGCAAAGATTTGATTTATACGCCTTTTATGAAGTCAGAAGATAAATTAGCATATGTATTCACTAAAGGGCCTAGTAATAAAGTATTTAACCCCATTGTATACAAGTTAAACATAAGAAATATTTATGCACCAACTTGAGGGAGAGTGTTACATTATTAGTTAATTCCTTTAAGGGTATTATTGTAATTTGATCTCATTGTATAAATATCAGTGATAAGAGAATCCTAAGTTGTGCTCTCATTCTTTATTGCACATTGTTTCTCTCTATTTTCTTTTCTTCTATTTTCTTCTCTTTAGTATTCTTAATTGTGCCTTCTAGAGTCCTTGGGTATCGATCACCTTGGTTTTCATATTCTTCTTCCTTTTATGGAAATTACAAATTCCTCTTAGTGTGTTTGGTTACGGTTGTTTAAATAGTGTCTCACACCCTCTTCGTGACAAGTATTATCCAAGGCTACTAAATGTATTTTTCTTCAATATGCACTAACTCAAAAGGGTTACAAGTGCTATCAACTAGAAAACAAAAGAAGAAATCCAAAAGAGAGAAAAGAGAGGGACGTCTGAGAGAGAGAGAATCAAACTTAAAGTTCTCTACCACAACCCTTTGTATTTTTACTACTAAACTCCATATATATTATAGAAATACCCTAATAGAGAAAAATAAACAAGAAACTATAAATAACTCTAATTCTCAATACTCCGCCATCAAGTTGGTAAAACAAAGTTCCTGGTACCTGTCTTGTCAAGGAAGAAATAAAACATTGTGCTAGTCAGCCCCTTAAAAAGCATATCAACGAGTTGATACTCGATATTTACGAATCAAATAAAAATCAAACCAGAACTCAACTTCTCTTTAACAAAATGTCTTTTAATTTCCACATGCTTGGTTATGTTATGCTACGGACTCCTTTACACCCACTGTGGATGACCATGAAATTTCTAACAATGGTCTCTATCATGTCGCAAGTTGCAACTTATAACAAAAATCACAAAATAGCTTGTCTATACCATATGAGATCTCAACATTTCGTCCCTTATCAAAGCTCTCACCCAAGACTTGGAATCTTGAGAGGTTTCAAGAGCTGAACTTTCAAAAGGTGACGGACAAAACATAACTCCCAGCCTACTCTCCTCATCTTACGCATAGGTGTAGGCCTCTTGTAGCGATGGAAGTGGTTTTTTCCTCAAGATTTCAACCCAAATATAATCATACTCCAAATTTAACTCAGAACTCAATGATCCTTTCTTGTTCAATCAGCATCTTCAATTTCATTGTATCAGCAGGACCACCCATGTTTAAAGTGTTATATTAATCAAACTCTAACCATATTACCATAGCGCACGAAGAGAATGAAATAGATTACAATAGAGGAATCTCGCTAATTGGTGTTGTGAATTCTGCATTTAAGTCATAAATTTGTGCCATGTTTCCTTTCTGTGAGTAAGTTTGAGCCACTGCATCCCAGATTTGTTTAACGTTGTTTAACAGTATCCATAAACAAAAAAACCACGACAAGTCTTAGATCGTTGTGGACCATTGTTTCAGAGTTAAACTACTTTTCCAGTCTAAGAAACCCATTCTTATTTTTCACAAAAATCTTGAAAGACTGAAACCACAATAAATAATTTTTGCCATAAACTTTGATAGTAGTTACCTGCACAATTCTCATTCCCAGGTAAAACATTGCATGCATCACTAGAATGAATGGTAAGGATGACCTTCGGACAACTTGCAAATCAACCCTTAACCAAAAACACAAAAACCCCAACTGAATATTCAGACCAAAAGATGCAAAGAAAAAAACACATAATCACCATTGGATCTACCGAAGGTTTAGCTTGATCCAAAAAAAAACAGCGTGTGCCATAGGAAAAAGGAGAAGATGGATTGCCGGACTGCAATACCCAAGGCTGAGATCGAGTATCTATAGTTTCACCTCCATTTTTCCAAAAACAAAATATATTCGAAACATCGAAAAAGCCACGTAGAGATCTTGGATTAAAAAAAGAAGTATGGAGATGATTAGCTCTCTCAAACGACCATGCATTTTTATTTTTGATTTTGCTACTAGACATGGCATCTGATTAGCTCAACTGTGGGCCTGAAGTTCAACACCCACGATCTTTGATTTGCTATGATATTAAGTTGGAAAATAAAATAAGAAAACCAGAAGAGAGAAAAGAGAGGGGCAGCTGGTGGAGAGAAATCAAACTTAGGGTGCTCTGTCACAATTCTTTGCATTTATACTACTAAATTCCATATTACAGAAATACCATTATAAGAAAAAAATAAACAATAAAACTAAACAACTCATATTCTCAACACTATCATCGTCCTTCCAGATGGAAAATTTATTTCTACATGTCAAATTTTATGAGAATAATTTATTTTTCCTCCGACTTCTACACTTCTCTTTGCGGAGAGAAGTGGTATGAAGATAAATCTCTACATGCTTTCTAACTGTTACATTTATGGCATGGATTAATGCCATTAATGTAAAGACAACCACAAGGACATTGAGAGCAAGCAAGAGAATCGAATGGAGAAGGAACAGGAGCGTATATTGAGGGTCTATTCAAGAAGACTGAAGAATAAAACTCTCTCTCTTCCACTCCCTTGCCAATTTGATTCCTTTGACTCAAGTAATACTAATTCTGTTCCCAATTGCGAACCTATTAATAAACTCACATTTCTAATACTGATTTGGATCTTCTCATTACTCTTTGCCTGGTACCTAATACCCTACATTAAACTTCGTTTCCATTCATCCTCTTATCGTTCTTTTGTATCGTAGTTATCTTTTATATTCATTTTTCAAAAAAATTCAATATGTACTCTAGGATCCAAAGTGGGGAAAAAAAAGGTTGTGTGTGAAGAAATAAATGCTCTAAGAAAAAATTATACTTGAAAAGTAGTTGAATTACCTGAAGAAAAGAAACCAGTTGGGTATAAGTAGGTTTTCACCAACAAACATAAGGCACATGGTACTATGGAAAGATACAAGGCCAGATCAATGGCGAATGGTTACATCCAGGCTTGTGTAATTAAATATCAAGAGACCTCTACGCCAGTGAAAAATATGAATTCCATTCGGGCTGTTCATTCCTTACCAACTAATATGTATTGGCTCTTTCTACAATTAAATGTCAATAATGCTTGCCTCCACGGTGACCTAGAGGAGGATTGTTTATTTGGATATTCACCCAGGATTTCTGCACAACAATGACAGTGGATAGATGTGCAGGCTTAAGAAGTCAAGATACGGAATAAAGCAGCCACCTTGAGATTGATTTAAACAATTTACCAAAGGTATGCTTGGTGTTAGGTATCATCCTAGTCGTACTCTAGCACGGATACGGACACGTACACCGGACACAGCAATTTCAAAAAAATCAAGACACGGACACGGCGAGGATACAACAAAAATATATTTTTTTTTTTCTATTTACCCCACGTTTAAGGCTTGAACCACGATCCGTATATTTAGGGCTTTATTTTGCTTTTATACAATTCCAACCAACATGTTTCAAACAACTATTACTAAACCCTAGAAAATTCTTTCTAAAATTCATCAGAGCCTCAATCGTGTCATGCGGCATGTCCATTATTAAACATGTGTCTTACACCTGTTTGATGTCATGTCCTACATTTAAAAAAAAAAATAGGACACGCCACATGGCATGTTCGAAGAAATACGTAGTAAATTTCAAGTCATACTGTACCCGAAATAATACTTACTTTCATACAAATATGAAGGTATCATCATAAGACTTTTTTTAATACTTAGTATACTCTCAAAGTTAATCTTTGGTTTGTATGTTATTTAAAATAATAACATCTACCTCTAGTTTGTACCTTACTTTTTTCATTAAATGTGAATTGAATGTTGGATCCTTGATCAACGACATCACTAGGTAATTTGTGTATTTTGGTTTTCAAATCCTTACATACAATGTACTACTCCAAATTTATAAAATTGATTTTTTTTACGAATGTACCTTAAGTGTACACGTACTCTACTTTTTTAGGTTTTTTCATATCAATGCATCCGTCTTGTACAAGTACTTGCACCCGTACCCATACACGTGCTTTATTGCAAACATGTCTCTATGTCCGAAACAACTACACAGCTATGGAACTTATTTTGGCATGTTCGTGCTTCCTAGGTCATACTAATTATAGTTCACTTATCAAACAATCAACTCAGAAGGTAACTGCTTTAATTTTGCACTTTAATGATATGTGATCACAGAAAGTGATATTGTGGAGATGATGAAGTTGAAAGCACGAGATCTCAAGAATTTGAGATAAAGGATTTAGGGGGCATAAATACTTCCTAGGCTTTGAAGTTGCCAGATATAGACATGGTATCTTCATTCTCCATGGAAGCAAACCCGGTGATACCCCATTTAACAAATTCATAAGCTAGGAGTCAGCATGATACCATATAGACATGGTATCTTCATTTATCCATGGAAGCAAACCCGGTGATACCCCATTAAACAAATTCATAAGCTAGGAGACAGCATGATACCATAATCAATAAGGGCTGTTATTAAAGACTAGTGGGTAAGCCTATTTTTTCTCTCACAAAATTGACAGACCTGGCTGATAAGTGTAGTCAATCAATTCATGCACTTACTTGTGAGAGCTATATGTACAGTGTATCAAATTTTGAGGTACTTCAAGTCAGCACCTGGCATAGGACTGTTGGTCTCTAGAAATAATCATTTGCGGTAGAAGCCTACCCTGACAGTGACTTGGCAAGAATCCCCTTAAAAGGTACAGTCACAAAGACCCAAAAAGATGCCAAAGAACAAATTCTATCCATTAAAGAATTAAAATCCTCAAATTTATCCTAAAAAATCTGTGTTTCGCTCTTAACCAAATAACCTAATAATAGAGGAGACGGCACAATCCCGTAAAGCTTTTGTCTTCCTGTTGCTTTCAAAACCCTAAAGCCAATTAGAAACATTTGAGAACAAGTGGGTGGAACCATCCAACAAATGTCCACCATATTAACAACTGCACAATGCAAAAATAGCTGGTCTGCCTCCACGTTCCTTCTACATACAATACACCACTTAGGACTACGTGGGACAATTAGGTCACATTTCTAAGAAATATCATTGGTTGTGAGGCTTTTATGATTAAAGATATGTTAGTGATATTATGAGATGTGTGTATATTATATCTGTACATAGGCCTGTTAGTTATAAGGGCCCATTAGGGTTTTGCTGTATCCTTATAATTAGTATATATAGTGGACTTCTCTAATTAAGAGGTTAAGCCTTTCAGATAATAGATTATTCTCTTTTACATGGTATCAGAGCTAGGTTAAGCAAAACCCTAAGTTGTTTTGAAGTTCCGGCGTCGGCAAGATCTGTTCTTGCTATTCCGGTGATCGGCAAGGCTTGTTCTTACTGTTCCGGCATCAGCAAGCCCTGTCCTTGGGGTTTCAGTGGTCGGCAAGGGTTCGGCTGGAGCGTTCGGTGGTCGGCACGAGTTCGACTGGTTCGCCCAGAGTTTTTCTGTTGACGGCGAGAGTTCAGTTGAAGTCGGCAAGGGTTCGACTGCCGTTTTCGTGCCCGAAAAAGGGTTGTCGACGGCTAGGTTTGGTCCATAGGGGTTGACATACCCTCTGGTATGCTTGAAAAGGGCTTTCGGCGGGTAGGGTTTGGTCTACAGGGGTCGGCACACCCCCTGGTTGGCTCGGAAGAGGTCGGCGAAGCCTAGGGTTTGACCTACAGGGTACGGCGACACCTAGGGTTTTTTCTGGAAGGGTTGGCGGCGGGGTTGCTGTCTTCTCTTGGCTATTGTTCCCTGTTAGCTACTGTTAACGACAGCTGTTCTCTTTTGGCTCCTGTTTGGTGGCCCCTGTTTCCGGTTCTCTCTTGGGTACTGTTAGCTATTGTTCAGACTCTTAGCTACTGTTAGCTACTGTTTCAGAGCCCTTGTTTCTTTATTGCTTCTTGTGACGTATTACAATGACCGAGAGAACCCCATCCAGTGGATCTAGCATCTCCAAAGGCTCACAGAGCAGTGTTGCGGAGATTATTTCTTCATCTTCACGACTTGTGGATGAAAAGCTTGATGGTACTAACTTTCCAATGTGAAGAAAGACTGTCTTAATGGCACTTAGGGGCCAAGGGAATGAGAGGCTCTTGAAGGATGACCCCCCCAGATACTACGTCTGCAGATTTTGATAGCTGGTTATAGGAGAATGTAAGGATTTTTCCCACCTCCTTAATTCCATGGATAGCAAAGTCAAAGTATTGGTAAGCAATGCCAATACTGTCAATGAGTTATGGGACTCTCTGGATCTCTTATATTCGAACACCAATAACTTCTCTCACCTGTTTGATGTTCTGAAAGGCTTCTACAAACTCAATCAACAAGGGCGCCCTCTAAATGATTACTTTGCTGAATTCAAGACCCTCTATGATGAGTTCACCACACTTATGCCCTTGGCGACCGATGTGAGGAAGATGTAGGAACAACGGGAGCAACTTGATGTTATCTGGTTTCTTGCCAGCTTGGATTTTGAACTCTTATCCGCTCGCTCACAGATCCTTACCAGTCCCGAGGTTCCTACAATCTCGGACGCGTTTCGACGAGTTTTACGGGTTACTCGTGAAGACACCATCCGAGCTCCATCTTC
>JAOTRH010164585.1:0-12685 GCA_034768845.1 Heliamphora exappendiculata
GTAATCATTAAATATTTGAACAAATTCTGAACCTCTAATGATGTAGTAATTATCATATGTAATTATGAATGTTCGGCCAGAATATATGTTCCTTATTTATAGTTACGTATGTCCCGACGTGCCTAGAGAACGGGGCGTCACACGTTGGCCTTCTTCCTCCTATTTTATGGGGATGCTTTGGTGTTTGGGAAGAACATTTTAATTGATATGGTAACTTATTTTTGGAGATTTGCATTTTTTAGGGATTGTTTGTTTATGAGGACTTGGGAGTGGATGAATTAACCATTGAAGACTCGTGAAAAAAGCAAGTTGAAAGTGACTAATTTGCCAAGGGACAGCACGCGGGCATCTCGAAAGGTTGGAAACGTTAAACGTAGGCTAATAAGGAATTACTAAAGAGTAAGAAAGTTTACCTGAAAAAGTAAAGGGCTGCCAACAAAGGTAGTGGTCGCGCCTCGATGAACAGCGTCCAAGCTAATCAAGGTCTCAGCAAGTACCATCAGGACAAAGTCCTTTGCCTACCCCATCTGATCCGTAATTTCCACAAGTGAGTAGCTAACACGTTCATCAGAAAGAACAAAGAGACAATGGGCAAGAAGGTAGAAGCACAATGCATAGCGGCGTCGCAACTGAAAGCCAAGGTCGTTGAGGTTGCCGGTAGGATGAAACCTCTCAGTAATCCAAGGAATGTCGAGGCAATCGTCAGATGTCAAGAGAGAAGCCTTCATCCTGGATAAGCTGCATAGTTGTATTATCTGCTGTCGATTAGAAAGAAAGAAAGTTGGCACGACTACAGATCTTCTTAGGGTAAGGTTCAGAATAGTAGCAAACTCCTTTATAATGGGGCATAGTTCTTCAAGGCTGAAGCGGAAGACATGGGATTGTGGATCCCACAAGTGTGCGGTAGCCCTTAGTAGTGGCTCGTCAATCTTAACAGTTATTAGGGAGAATAGAGAGTTGATACCGAATGAGGCAAAGTTAAGACGCTCGATATGTGAAAACCCTTCTATCCACTGAGAGAGAGAGAGAGCTATGGAAGGAAGCCATTGAAGTGAAAGTGATAGGAAATGGGGGACCCTAGTTCATACTTATAAGGCATGAAGAAACTGAACAACAGAAGGCTCGAAAAGGACCAAAGATGCTTACGACCGCCACCTTAGAGTGCACGATCGCAACATCTAAAGGACAACCGCAACATCTAGTACATGGCCGCAACCTTTTGAACCATGTGACCGTGTCCTTGTTCTTGACATTCCTTATGACCGCAAGGTCCTATCCATGTGATCGCAAGGTTGCGGGTGTACCTCTTTTTGCACCCTTTTGTATCTCTAATACTCTATGACTTCTTTCAGGCAAGACATTCATGTTATTTGCACATAAGACAATCATTAGTATAAGTTTAGACTGTGACTTGTGTCATGTAATCAAGATAATTCAAGATCTAAGAAAATAAAGCACCATCACATAAGTGGAAAAGTAAAAGGCTCAAATATATATGAAAGTGTGGCAGGGGCACCCTAGATCATCATCAAGTGAACTAGGGCACGTAGGCCCAAAAAACCAAATATATCAAAAAGGGCTAGAATGTATCAGAACTATGAAATAAATAAAGTTAGAGGGAGGGGGAATCTCTTAACTCTCTCTAGTGCCTCTGACAGACTCGGTGCGAGGAAAGGCCAGCATCTAAAGGGCCAGCCTCTTACGAGTTAAACAACTCCTCCAGATCGTCGTTGTTACGACTGTCGCTGTCAGAAGAGGAAGATATGATTCGGGAATGGCTTTGAGCAGACGAAATAGATCCTTGAGTAGAGCGAGCTCGGGAAGAAGCATGGGACCCACGACCTCGTGTTCGCCCTAGAATTGGAACCTGCGACTGTGCTAGGGTAGAGATTGGAGTCGGTAGCTGTCAAAAGGAGCTAAAGATAAGTATGAGATATTTCAAACACAAAGAACTAAAAAAGACAGAAGGTACTCACTATGGCTACTAGGGCAAAGGCAATGCCGGCTGCTCGTATAGTAGCATTCTGCTGATGAATTAATGCTCTCTATCCTGATAATAGAAGCATCACGCGATCTACCCATACCTGATTAAATTGTGAAAAAGAAGATGCAGTTTGAGTAAACTAAACGAATGGGAGAACAAAAGGGGAAAGAAGGTATAAGAATAAACCTGAGTCATGTTGGCTCTGAACTCTAAAGTCGAAGGAACCGAAACTAGAAGGTTAAAGGGGTGGCCTACTACGTAAGTAGGGGCGTCCCATAGAATCTCTAGACCCACCACTCCTCCTTTAGCAGCTCCAACTCTAGCACCAGCAACAACTCCACTAGTTTCAACTCCAGCTCCATCAGCAACTCCCGCAGCTCTAGCTTCAGCTCCATCAGCCTCCACTGCTGCCCTTAGGGCTATTGCCTCTCTCTCTCTCTCTCTCTCTCTCTCTCTCTCTCTCCATCTCCCTTGGCTCTGCCTGGTCTAGCTGGTAAATTCCCTATAGCTTCTGGATGAGGACCCATCGGTCCCATGAGATGATCTCTCGCCCATATCATGTAGTCTCCAATCGGCTCTAAGAAAGCAGATGGCGGAGCTCCAACTGCCTTCAGCAAGATGTCAAGGCCGCCCATGAGATCTGTCTGGCGTATAGAAGAAGAAGGAGGCATGGGGATCCAAAAATGATCTAAGCTTAGGGATTTCCAGACAACTCGCTCTCCTAAGTACCACTCTCGGTAGAACGAGCCCTCTAGCAAGACGTGCAACCTAGATGTACTGCGATTGCGCATTAGATCTATGCCAGCCCTTTCCTCCATCCCCTGCCAAACATCTCAACGAACTTGTAAATGAAATATGTTATCCAGTCAGATCAAAAAGCTAAGTTGGATCAGTGAATAGATCAGTGAACAGATCAGTGAGCAGTGAATAGATCAGTGAACAAAATAGTGAAAATAGCTATAGTAATCAGAACAAAGCAGTAAATAGGAGATTGAAATTGTACCTGATCAGGATTAAGCCGGTCAAAAAACAGTTAAAATCTGTCTAAGCTCTTTTCCCAGGCTTTGTGCCCTTGAATTCTGTTGCCCACCGAGCCACTCGGGGAATGATTAAAGGATCCTCGTACGAGTTAAACGGGACATCCATCCCGAGGAACTCATAACTCTAGAGCTACAAAAGAAAGGGTCAGGAGAAGAATAGATAACAGATATGTGAATGGAAGAAAATGCAATAAATAGAAATAATGATTTACCTCTCAAATTCTCTAGTATCTCGCCACGTTCAGCTCATGCGGGATCCGGGTCACTGCTCTTATAGAGCCAAAAAAAGTGGCGAGAGCCATGCCTCCCCAGTCATAAGAGGCCACTCGGTCTAGATGGAAGATGGCTCCCAGGTAATACAGATGAACGATATTCTCTTTGTTTGCAAATAAGGAGACATCGAACAAGTACAGGAGAAAAAATTGGGAAACCCACTCGTAGTGGCAGGGCTATGAACAGAGGAAATGCCGAAAGTGGGTATGGAACCAGGAGTACCTGACGCGGCCCTAGTTCATTTTGGTAAGAGCAGTGCCTAAGAAGTAGGTGAGAGCCTTCGCGGACTGAATGATGGCGAAATCGAAAGAAATGGGGTCACCACCAACTCGAATGCCTGTGATCACGATGAAGTCAAGTGGGGTCAGTGTGGCCTCGAATGTCGTAAAGTGAAAAGTGTTGGTGGGGTCCCATCACCTCTCTGCTAGAGCAGTAAGCTAAACTCTACCATTGCTGGTCTCACCCGGTAATGGTATGAATTGCACAAAATTAGAAGCATCGATGAAGGCTTGACTAGGGACTGGAAAAGCCGTATGCCACTCTAGTACCTCACCAAAGCCACCAAAGCCACGGATGTATCTGCCAGCCTGAAAAAGCAAAAAGAAGATGATCAGAAGATATAATAAAGCTGTTGGAAAAAAAACAGATGTAAAAGAGAATGAAGAAAGAGAAATACTAAAGTTCTAGTGAGCTAGGCACCCGAAGCCCTGGTGCACCAAGAAAATTCTTTTTCAAACCCTAGATTCATGTGTGTGTGAGGATCCTTAGGTTTTCTAAAGCTCTAGTGAGTGAGGCACCCTAAGCCCTGGTGCGCCAGTCAAATTCATTTTCAAACCCTAGGTTTGTATGTGTGTGATGATCCTTTAGTTCTTTTAAACCTTAGTAAGCTAAGCATCCTAAGTCTTGGTGCGTCAGGCAAATCGTTTTTTAAACCCTAAATTCGTGTACGTGTGACGATCCTTAGGTTCTCTTAAGCCCTAGCGACCTAGGCACCCTGCGCCCTGGTGCGCCAGGTAAATCTTTTTTCAAACTCTAGGTTCATGTGTGTATGACGATCCTTAGGTTCTCTTAAGCCCTAGCGAACTAGGCACCCTAAGCCCTAGTGCACTAGGCAAATCCTTTTTCAAACCCTAGGCTCGTTTGTGTGACATCCTTAAATTTTCTAAAGTCCTAGTGAGTTAGGCACCCTAACTCCTGGTGCGTCGAGAAAATCTTTTTTCAAACTTTAGGTTCATGTGTGTGTGACGATCCTTAGGTTTTCTAAAGTCCTAGTGAGCTAGGTACCCTAAGCCCTAGTACGCAAGGTAAATTCTTTTTTAAACCATAGATTCGTATGTGTGTGACGATCTTTAGGTTCTCTTAAGCCCTAACGAGCTAGGCACCTTAAGCCCTAGTGCGCCAGGCAAACTCTTTTTTAAACCCTAGGTTCATATGTGTGTGATGATCCTTAGGTTCTCTTAAACCTTAGTGAGCTAGGCACCCTAAGCCTTGGTGCACCAGGCAAATCCTTTTTCAAACCTTACGTTCGTATGTGTGTTACGATTCTTAGGTTCTTTTAAGCCTTAGTGAGTTAGGCACCCTAAGCCCCAGTGCACCTGACAAACCTTTTTTTAAACCCTAGGTTCGTGTGTGTGTGACGATTCTTAGATTTTCTAAAACCCTAGTGAGCTAGGCACCATAAAACCTGGTGCACCAGGCAAACTCTTTTTCAAACTATAGGTTCGTATGTGTGTGACGATTTTAAGTTCTCTTAAGCCCTAGTAAGCTAGGCACCCTAAGCCCTAGTACGCCAAGCAAATTATTTTTCAAACCTTAGGTTTGTGTGTGTGTAATGATTCTTAGGTTCTCTTAAGCCCTAGTGAGCTAGGCACCCTAGACCCTGGTATGTCAGGAAATTCCTTTTTCAAACCCTAGGTTCGTGTGTGTGTAATGATTCTTAGGTTCTCTTAAGCCCTAATGAGCTATGCACCCTAAGCGTTGGTGCGCCAGGCAAACTGTTTATCAAACCCTAGGTTCATATGTGTATGATGATCCTTAGTTTCTGTTAAGCCCTAGTGAGTTAGACACCCTAAGCCTTGGTGCGCAAGGTAAATCCTTTTTTAAACCCTAGGTTCGTGTGTGTGTGATTATCCTTAGGTTTTCTTAAGCCCTAGTGAACTAGCCACCCTAAGCCCTAGTGCGCCAGGCAAATCCCTTTTCAAACCCTAGGTTCGTGTGGGTGTAAAGATCCTTAGGTTTTCTAAAACCCTGCTCCCCAAGCACCCTAAGCCCTGCTCCTCAGGCACCTATATGTTTTCCTAAGCCCTGCTTGTCAAGCATCTATTTTTTGAAGCACTATGTTTTAAAGGCCCTTTTTTCAGGCACCTATGTTCAAAATCTTAGCATCCAGATGTTTGTCCCAAAATCTCCAGATGCTGAGGTAATCTGTTTAGTCTTCAATCCAATGTCCAGGTTTGTCCTTTTAATATTAACAATATGTTTGAATTGCATTTTAAGTTCCTTTTATTAATTTGATTATGATATTTGCTTTTAATTGGGACAATTGGTTACAAGTTCTTCAGTCACATACATCATATCTCAAAGTAACAAGGGATTCTAAACATGCATCTATGTTCAAGTATAAAGCTACAAGGCATGCTCCAATGATCTGAATTGAAAGAGAAGAAAAGTGGACTTACCGCATGGTTATGGCTGGAGAGATGGTCCTATGGCTCGCGGAGAAGAAGATCGGGAGCTACATCAGCAACCGGAGGCTCGTATCTCCTCATCTTGTTGGGTCTTAGATGGTAAGGAGTCGAGGCGTAGTGACGAGGGTCAAAAGGAGTGGGGATCCCCTCACCAGCATGGGGATCCAAGAAGTAAGCAATCTCAGCCTCGGTAGCTGCTTGCTTCACTGCTGCTTGATTTGCAGCTGCCCGTGTTGCGGCTGCCGCCCGTGCCACCTTATCTTGCTCATCAGCAGCACGAAGCAAAAATCGCTCAGCCTCGGTCGCAAGTATGTCTATAGCCCCCCTAGAAGTGGAAGGATGAGGTGCAGTGATCCCACTAGCAGGAACACTAGAGCCGGCACCTCCTATGGCGCCGAGAAAAGAGCTGTCAAAGGTGGAAGGACCTCACCGTGCCCCAAAGAAGTCATCACCATGACCGTGTCGTGCCATGTGGAGAAAATGAAGGAGAAGCTAAGGAAGTGCTAAGAAAAGTTTTGGAAACCCTGAGTCTTGAGAGAGTTCGAGAGAGAGGAAAAGCTAGAGAGAGAGGATGGAGAGTGTGAATGAAGGCTGTCCCGCGCGCCTGGGAGGTCTTTATGGCACCTCGACCTTGTTATCGCAACATTCAATGTTCGCGATCGTACGATTTGGGAATCGTTTTGTTGCGACTGCAAGGTTCATTTGAAAAGATACTTGCAATCGCCACATGTTTCAATAGTCACATCGCGACCTAATCCTTTGAACCCGCAACTGCCAGATTTGAATGTTGCATGCACGTGTTTTTTTTAATGATGGTGTTTTAGGTGTTATAATTATCACTTAGGGCTTGTTAGGAAATTAAAAATATAAATAAAGATAAAATTAAAAATAATATAAAATAATTGTCAATGTTAGCATTTTTTGATAAATTTTTTAACAGTAATTTAACAAAAAAAAATTTAAAATTTAAAAATAAAATAAAAAAAAGGACAATATATTTTCAAAAACTTTAGAGAAGATTCTTAAAATAAGGTTAAACCTGCCTAATTCTCCTTTTTTTTTTAATCTCACATAGACGCGATTCTCGCCGGAAATGTTGAACCGGTTACTCTGCCGAGCCGGCTCTTGCGTACGACACAAAAACAATGCAGCTGCAACCTTCAAAATTGCTTCCCCCATTTGGCGCCTCTCTCTCTCTCTCTCTCTCTCTCTCTCTCTCAAGTTCCTCTACTCGATCGTTGTTTTCTGTTTCTTGTGCACAGAATAGAGGCATAGTCTGGGGCGAGAAAGGTTGGCGATGGACACAGATGGACCTCTCGATTTCGAGTCAGAAGATCTACTTCTTAAATCCCCTGTTCCCACAAAAAGAAGGTTTTGTTTTATATTTCCTAGCTTGGAACTATAAATTTTTGAACTCATTATTTTCTGTTTTTCTCCTTTTTCTAATAAGAATTTGTAGCTGGGTGTTTACTGTTTAGGGTCTTTCTTGTTTATATAACTGCTATAATTAATTATTGGAAGGTTGGCTTATTTAGGGTTTTTTAATGCCTACTGAATTGAAGTTTATGATGTAAACCACTGCTTGCAATGCGTTCTTGTTATATTGTTTTCTTAACTACTCTATAAATTGCTGATTCTCTTTCTTAAGTTACAGAATCCTGGAGGAAGTCACTTTTGTAGCTAAGCAAGAGCTCAATACTCTGCTTTAGCCACTGTTTGGGATGTTCTTTTAAGAAGTTTAGCTTTTTTCTAGGTAAAAATGTGAGAAAAAGAAGTTAAAAGCGTTTGGGACAATATGAAAAAGAGGGTTTTATAGGAAAAAGTGAAAGGCTAGAAAAGTTAGTGTTTGGGATAATATAGTTTTTGTTTTTTTTTTTCAAATTATTTGACTAAATAACCAAATTGCCCCTCATTCATTTTTTTGTCGACAATACGACCACTGTTGGACATGCAACAATTCAAGGAGATATTTTAAAAGGGTATAAATGGAATTTAGGTAACTAACAAGGGGCAAAATGGTCAGACTTTCAATTTGGTAGTTGGTTATTACACACAGGTGTTATGGCCAATTATGACCATTTTTTTTGCATGTCTGAAAAAGCCGAGCCCAATGGCTATCCCAGATGGGTCATCTTTTAAGCTGGGATTTTAGAAAAAAGCCACTACTTTTAGCAAGCCCAAACAAGGGCTTAATTGATGATCTAGCCTTTGTGATTTACTTTTTATCCAACCATGAAATGAAATTGGGCCCCAAGTACACACAATAACTTGTGGTTGAGCGACAATCAATAGTGTTACATGCCCAATTTGCATCAGTGAAGCAAATGATCACGAGAAGAAATGAACTCAAAACCAATAGTACCTTAAGATAGCAGAGAATGCGCTTCACAACAAGTAAAATAAGCAAGTATTAGTAGGCTTGTGCATATACTGGCAAGCACAATTAACAAAATAAGATATGTCTGGCCTGGTTATGGTAATATATTACAATGCGGCATAATTAACAAAATAAGATATGTTTGGCCTAGTTATGGTAAGATATTACAATGCACCAACGATTCAGTGATAGAGATCATGTTAATCTAATAATTGAGTCGCTTTAGAAATAAGAGCATAAGGAAAATAGGACTTCGAAGACATGGGAGAAGTATGGGGTTTGCAATCCAATATGCCTACATTCTTGAGTAGGTCCATGGCTTATTTCTTTTGAGACAAACAAAAAACTAGTGGTATAGGGTAGTAAATACCCTAGAATAAGAGATATTACGAAGAGGCTTTTGCTCCAATGGTATGAGTGTTATACTTCCAAATAGGAAGTGAGAAGTTCAAACTTTGTCAAGTGCAAGGTATGGGAGTTGATTCGTGTATTTTCCGCTCAAAAAAAGAAAAACAAGAAAAAAAAAGAAATTACCAAGTTCTCACATATCAAAAACTTTATGCATTTCATCAAGTAGCTGTTGAATGCAAAGAGAACTATTCTTAGTAACTAGGTTATCGTCAACATAAATCAATAGATGACAAATTCATTGGTTTTGAAGACAAACCTATTGGGATGTGTGGAGCCTAATAAGCACCGAGCACGGAATTCCAGAAGCCTGCGCTCGCATAGCGCCAGTACTCTAGAAGCTGGTGCTCACTGGGTGCTTGTTGGGCGCTTGAGTGTCGGTTAGTCCAGCAAATCCAGAATAGAGCGCTAGTAAGGTGCTTGCAGGGCGCTCAAGCGCCAGATCACCCTGAGGTTTCTAGCGTAGGGCACTTGTTGAGCACCGCCGGCGTAGATCGTTTTTAACTAAGGGTTCCGTTATATCGTTATGACTGGTATTCAGCATGGTTGTCAAAATCGCGATCCAGATCGTAAGATCGTACGATTCTACGACTCAATTTTGCAATTTCGATCGAGATCGTATAATAAATCGCCTTCTGAGCAGGATCGTAGCAGAATCGTAGCAGAATCGTTTGGGATCGTAGAATCGGGAGTAGGATTGTAGGATTGGGAGTAGGATCGTAATGTTTTGTTCAACACTTCAATTTTATTTTCTTGTATGTTACTTCAATATGGATCAATTTGTAAATGTTTATAGGACGCATCTTGTTTTTCATGGTAGTTTTAATTTATTTTTGTATAATTAAAGCTTATTCTCCATGAATTTTTTAAAATTATTAGACTTTTTAATGTTTTGAGTATGATCTTACAATTTTACGATCTGATCCTACGATCTTATGTAGGATCTCGATTTTGACAACCTTGGTATTCAGTTCATAGTTTGTTAGAGAGAACTCCATGAGGCACGAAAATAAGCCTAAAACTATTGTATCTTAGATATTTGTCCTACATGATGAAAACCCGCAGCACTTGTAAACGCAGGCATACTTGCCGAACTACGTAAACTTTATGTTTATTGTGTGTGATTATTTCTCGTTCTTATTCTTTGTTCATGTTCGTGATTGCTTATCTCAACATTCTGTCTCGGTTTGTTGATTGAAATTCCAACAACTGGTATCAGAGTTTGGCTTGTTGAGAGAAAGCGATGGCGGCGGAAGACGAGAAGGTCAAATCGAGCAGTTCATTGGTGCAGACTTTGAATTCTGGAAGATGCGGATTGAAGATTATCTGTACCAGAAGAACCAGTATTTACCCCTCCGGGGTGAGAAATGAAAAGGCATGAAGGAGAAAAATTGGGCACTCCTTGACAGACAGGCCTTGGGGGTTATCAAATTAACCCTATCGTGGAACGTCACCTTCAACATTGCGAAGGAGAAGACGACGGCGGGTTTGATGGTGACTTTGACCAATACGTATGAAAAGCCTACTACAGTCAACAAAGTTTATCTGATACGAAGATTGTTCAATCTGAAGATGACAGAAGGTGGGACAGTTACAGATGACTTGTGACTGCAACATGTTAACAACTTAGTTAAGCTCTGTGTCGATTGATTTTAACGATGAGGTACGGGCGTTGATTCTTTTGTCCTCATTGCCTGAGAGTTGGAATAGCACTGTGACAGCTGTGAGTAACTCATCGGGAAAGTCAAAACTGAGATTTGATGATGTTCGGGACCTGATTCTCAGTGAAGAAATTCTAAGATGAGAAACCGGTGAAACATCGGGATCAATTGAGTACAGAGACCAGGGGAAGAACAACAGACAGAAACTTTGATTGTGGAAGGTCAAAATTCAAGAAGAGAAGCAAGTCTAAAGGGAGTGCTGCCTGCTGGAACTGTGAAAACAAGGGCCTTCTCAGAAAAGAATGCAAAGCACCGAATAAAGGTAAGAATGGCCAGAATTCTGCGAATGCTACATCAGCAGAAGACATTCACGATGCCTTAGTTTGCAACGTTGACAGTCCTATGGAGTCATGGATTTCGGATTTCAGTGTGCCATTCCGCTCTACGTCACATTAGGAAATTATGGAAAACTATGTCAGCAGTGATTTTGGTAAGGTTTTTCTAATTGATGATGAACCTTTGAAGATTGTGGATAAATGGGATGTTCGGATTAGTTTGCCAAATGGATCTGTGTGGAAGCTGCTGAATGTCAGACATGTACCGGGGTTGACGAGGAATCTGATTTTTGTGGGGCAACTGGACGACGAGGGTTATGTGGTCAGTTTTGTTAGTGGACTGTGGAAGATCATAAAGAGATCTCTTGTAATTGCTTGGGGAAATAAGGAAGGTACTTTGTACAGGACAACGAACAACAGAAGTCTCATATTTGTTGTTGATAATAAAATTGTTCTGGATCTCTGGCACTGAAGGCATACATGAGCGAGAAAGGGATGAAGACACTCTTGACAGGTGGGAAGTTACCGGGGCTGAAATCCATCGATTTGGATATGTGTAAAGACTGTATCTTTAGAAAAATAGAAGATGGTCAGTTTTTCTAAAACCGGTAGAATTTTGAAAATAGAGAAGTTGGAGTTTATTCATACAGATGTATAGGGACCCACACCAGTTTCGTTACTTGGAGGATCATCTTATTTTGTTACTTTCATTAATGACTCGACGAGAAAGGTATGAGTTTATTTTTAAAAAATTAAATCCGATGTGTTTGCACTTTCAAGAAGTGGAAAGCTTTGGTAGAGAGTGAAGCAGGTCTGAAAGTCGAGTGCTTTAGATCAGACAACGGTTGAGAGTATATTGATACTGGGTTCAGAGCATTTTGTGCTCTGAATGGAATCAAGATGGAGAGGACTTCTCCAAGAACACTTCAGCTCAATAGGGTCACTGAACGGATCAATAGAACATTGACTGAACATGCCAGAAGCATCAGAATATATTCTGGTTTGCCACAGATGTTTTGGGCTGATGGAGTTAACACTGCAGCTTATTTGGTGAATCGTGGTCCATTTGTCCCTTTGGAGGGAAAGATACCTCAGGAAACCTGGAGAGGTAAGAAGGTAAACCTGTCTTTCCTAAAGGTTTTTGGTTGCATTTCTTATGTTCACATTGATGCTGGAGATAGGAATAAACTTGAACCTAAGTCTGTCAAATGCATTTTTATTGGATATGGAACAAATGAGTTTGGTTATCTATTTTGGGATGATGAGAATTAGAAAATCATTTATAGTAGGGATGTTATATTAAATGAAATGGTCATGTATAAGGATAGGACTGTAGCTTCTGATACTTGTCCTACAAATTTTTAACATGTTGAGTTAGAGGAAATTTCTGAAAAAGATGCAAATAGTAGGATGCATTGTAATCCTGAAAATACACTTCAGCAGGAAGAACTACATACTCCTGTAATGAAGGTCCACTAGAGTTCCCAGGCTTACACAACGTTATTTTCCATCGTTGAACTACTTGTCCCTATCTGGCGGGGTTGAAGCAGAATGTTATGACGAGGCATTGCAAGTTAATGACTCAAGCAAGTGGGAGTTAGCTATGCAGGATGAAATAGATTCTCTCATGAAAAACTAAACATGAGAATTAGCTGAATTACCACATAGGAAGATGGCATTGCATAACAAATGGGTTTACCGGGTCAAGGAAGAACATGACGGCAGCAAAGGGTACAAAGCCAGGTTAGTTGTGAAGGGGTTTCAACAGAAATAAGGTATCGACTACATAGAAATCTTTTCTCCAGTTGTGAAGTTGACGACAATCAAACTTGTGCTGGGAATTGTGGCAGCTGAAGATCTGTATCTTGAGCAGATGGATGTGAAGACAACATTCCTCCTTGGTGATTTGGAGGAGGATAT
>JAOTRH010164596.1:0-44258 GCA_034768845.1 Heliamphora exappendiculata
TTTCTCGATTGAAAGTAAGCTTTCACAGTTGCTTCTAGCCCCGACAGGCAATTGACAAGTGTTAACCTTTACGATATTTTTTTTTTGTAATTTTATTTGGGAACAAGTTAGAATAATTCAAACCTCGTTATAGAATTTCTCCATTGAAAATATTGATAAAAATTTCTCTTTTTTCTTTTTATTTTTGTCGATTTGAAAAAATAAAAATTTCATCTTTCAAAATTAATTAATATTTTTTTTCTTTTGTCGCCATTTTTTAGCGTTGTATTTTAACAAAATAAAATTTAATTCAGCCATTATTGGCTTATGAAGTTGCCCCCCAATTTTTTGAAGGCCTGGATCATACATATCTTGAACACTTTCACTTTTTTCTTCCCTATTGTCAATTATTTGTTGGCCAACTACGTGAGAATTTTTTAGAGATTGTTGAACCTGTAGTATAAGTTGCTTAATCCTTCAAAATTCAACCTATGATTTAAGTTATTCAGGTTGTTCAATCTTATAAAAATCAACTTGTGGTTTAGGTTGTTCAAACTTACAAAAATCGACTTGATGTTCAATTCTACAAAAATCAACCTATGGTATAGGTTATTCAATCTTATAAGGATCAACTTGTACTGGGGCAGGATACACCTTGTAAAGAGGATTATAATATATACAGGTAATAGGGAATGATATACCTCGTAGTGAGGATTATAATAAATTAGTGATGAACAATAATTCACCTCATAAAAAAGATAATAGCATACCTGTTATTGGTAGTCCGTTGTGGGGACTACTGATACATATGTTGCTCCATATTCATAGTCATGTTGAAAATATTGAATTTAATTGGCATCAATATGAATTCAATTGGCATTAATACCATTCAATTGGATTCAATACCAGAATTCAATTGGTCATTCAATTGCCAATTCAATTTTGGTGTAACCCCAAGAGAAAAGTTCTATATAAGAACTTCTCTGGTTTTTCTGAAAAGATAGAGATGAGATACAAGGATATAAATTCTAATACAGCAAGTTGTGAGAGAGAGAAATACAAATGAGGTACGTTCAAGTAGCCAATCTTTAGAGGTGTTCTAGCATTCGGGTCAATCGTTTTATCTTGGGAGAGTGACGCCGGTGGAGAAACCTACAACATCCTTGGTAGGCGGTGAATCATTATTAAAGAAACTGCGTTTGTAGGACTCGGTTTGCATATTCTGTTCATGTTATTTTCTACAGTTTTATTTTTTGTAAATTTAGTTTATTGTAATCGTTGAAATTAACAAACATGTATTTTCTAGACCACCGAGCATATCTTGTGTTGTAATTTTTTTTCTCAAACAAGCCATTCATAGCTCTCCGAACTGCTGCCCTCATCTACATTTTTTCTAATTTAATACGATATCCCACTAGGCATGCCAAGATTTGTTAACCAAAATAACCAATTGATCTTCTTCGAAAGAAGAAGTTCTTTTGATTACCAAGCTATTGCTCTGGGTCCTTTGCTTTGTTTCAGGATTTCATCAGAAAAATCATAAAGAATGCGATGAAAAGCAATAAGAATGAGTTTTTATTACTTTGATGGAGAACCGATTACAAACTACTCCTATGAACTTGAAAAGAAAATTACAAGAAAAGTAAAAAAAAATAAAATAGAGGCAATCTGCCAAGTTGTGTGGAGATCCTTTACAATGCTTACAATACTAATATTTATAAAAAATTTCATAAATGACTTCCTGCGATCGCTATTAACTTCTCACTACTTGAACATGCCTTTCCTACTACTTAAGTATGCAATTTCTTTTAACCGCTGACATTCTCTTGAGACGCCATTTGTCATTAGTTAATCATACTTAATATGAGCATTTTAAATTCATAATTATTCTCAATCAAAAAATTGTAAAATATGTTGTAAACAGGCATCCTTATCATTTTTTTTTACTTTTTCACTAAGTCTTATTTTATATTTTTTATATCAAAATTATTCCTAATAAATCATTCACTCATTACACCACCAACACTACCACCACCACTCCCCACCATCGTCCTCACCACCATCGCCCCTTCTGCCGTTGCCACTACCACCGCCGCCGCCAAATGAAACAGTTTAACTACAAACTTGATAAATGAGATATTTTGTTTACAAACTTGACAAATGAAACATTTAGTCTACGAACTTAACAAATAAGATATTTTTTTTACAAACTTGAAAAATGAAATATTTAACTTACGAAATTAATAAATATCTCATTATCGATACATAACTACATAAATGTTTTATTAACAAAATGAGACATTTTACCTACGAACTTGACAAATAAAATATTTTGCCTACAAACTTAACAAATGAAATATTTTTCCTACAATTTCTGTCTCATTTCGACACAAGTAAACAATTTTAGTGAAATATTCTAAATTTCTTATTTGTGCAAATGTCTCACATTATTTTAATACCAAATGTCTAATATTTTTTGGCAGCCTTCATTAATATATTTTGTCAAACACTTTGCCTACAACTACAATTGGAACATCTAAACACACAAACACTAGAGAGAAGATCTTTTCCCTTCAAATACTCATGTAGATATCATATTAATAAAATTACGAAGTTAAAAATATTTAAAACAAAATGAGAGAGAGAGAGAGAGAGAGAGAGAGAGAGAGAGAGAGAGAGAGAGAGAGGATCTTTTCATCGATTTTCTAGCAAACCCGCTCAGGTTTTTACTCTCAAATATTCATATTCTCTCTCTTAGCTCCTTCTCTCAACTCATTCTGATTGATTCATGTTTGATATATATTGAATCCTGAGAAAAAAATGGCTTCAGCCGAAACGACCCAACGTTTCTTCGTCTCCAATCAAATACACAGAGCACAGAAACGTTAGTGGCAACGGCAAGGGACGGCAAGGGATGGCGAGGGCGGTGGCAAGGGGCGTGGCGGATCGTGGTGATATTAGAGAGAGAAATGGTGGAGAGTGAGTGACAACGGGTTTGAAAATAAGAGTATATTTGTTTAATTAATTAATAAATTTAAAAAAATAAAATTTAATAAAATATTCAAAAAGTACTTAGAATTTAACAGAGTATAAGTCCTCAAATCGAACCCTGAATTAATTTTTTCTAGTAAAAATAATTTAACTATTTTAATAAGAAAAAAACTTATTTAGATAGCATTTGGAGTCCCATGCTTAAATTTAAGAATTTATTATGACATATTTATCCATATTTATAAATAGAATTTCCTTACAGATATTTTTGTTTTATTTAACGCTTATATTATGAAATTAAAAATTTTTTTTTTGTGAACTTTCAAAATTAAGAAACCAAACATGTGCTTTTAAATAGCTAAATTTTTTAAATTTGGAAAAAAAATCAATTTACTCTCTCAGTTCTGAAACCAAGAACTATTAATTTCATAACTGAGAAATTTTCTTTTTTTAATTATTGAGAAATTTTATGATTTTTATTATTTAAATTGTGCTTTTTTTAAACTTGTAATTTGTAATTTTACGAGGGCATTTTTAGCCATTCAAGAGTCTTCGCCAAGGTGATCTTCTTTTTCTTTATTTGTTTCTCCTTTACTTTCTTTATTAACTCCAGGAGAATGGCAATATCCATAGGGCGACTGTGGTCAGGGTAGTCCTAACATTTCTCACTTTTTGTTTGCAGATGGTAGTTTTTTTTTTTGGGGTAAAGCTAATGCTAAAAAAGGATTTTATTTAAAATGAGTTCTTTCAGCTTATGAAAGGGCTTCAGGTCAGCTAGTGAATTTTGAGAAGTTTACGCTATCTTCCAATTTTAATGTTGCAACCGGTACTTGGTATTCCAGTGGTTTATTAGCATAAAAAAATATTTGGAGTTATCAACTTTGGTAAGAAAAAATAAAAAAATAAACATTTGTTGCAATTCAAGAAAGAGTACGAGGAAAGCTTCAAAAGTAGATGGATAAGCTATTTTCAAAAGCCATCACGGAGGTTCAAATAAAAGCAGTAGTTCAAGTCAATTCACCATATTTTATGAGTTGTTTTTAGCTCTCAGGGTTGGGAATTAAGCACGACATTAATTTTACCCACAGACCATATGAAGTACACACAAGTCACAGGTAAAAAGAAACGAGTAAAAAAACAACCACAGTAACAACACTCCAAAATTTACGTGGTTCGGCAAGTTGTGCCTATAAACAATCACAGCCTTAGCAGCTCAAATAATGTAGTCCCAAAACAGACCGATTGATTGATCATCGATTCCAATCGATCTGTCCATCGATATGTCTTTGACTGCTTGCAGTATTGTTGCAGACCAATCGATTGGTTTCCAGACTGATAGATCTGTCATCGATCCTAATCAATCTGTTCATTAATCCGCCTAGAGCAATCCGCAGTACTTTGGCAGACTAGTCGATCAAAGACTGATTGATCCGTCTGTCATTCTTATGGGTTTTTTTTTCACCTTTTCAACATTATCACACTTGAAGAAAATCCACTCCAAGTCTTTCAATATCCGAAAAACGTTGTTGCCTCAAAGCTAACCAAGGAAATCAATATGAAACCTCCTCACATCTTCTAAGCCTAAAGACCGATTAAAGTTGAATAATACTTCAACTTCTCCACTATCACCACCGTTGTAAACACATCTGTATGATTTTCATTCGTATGACTCATATCTAAATCAAACTGTCTCTCTTTCAATTGAGACTGGATAAAATTATACTTGATGTCGATGTTCTTAGTCCTTGAATGGAGTATCGAGTTCTTTGCCAAATGTATAGCACATTGACTGTCGATGAGCAGTTGACACTAGTCTTGTTCTTTACCCAACTCCTTCAAAAAACTTTCCATCCATATCAACTCCTTGCATGCCCCAATGATTGCTACATTCTCCGCCTATGTGGTAGAGATAGTCACATTCTTCTACAATTTGGATACCGAGCTGACTGCTACACTACTCAAAGTAAACACATACCCGATAGTACTTTTTCCACTGTCAATGTCTCTTGCTAGGTCTGAATTCACAAAACCTTGCAATTGAATTCTCAAGCCATCGTAACACAAAGCGTAATCCGTAGTACCCTAGAGATATCTCAAAATCTACTTTACTACTTTCCAGTGCTCCTTGCCCAAATTGAACATGAACCTGCTCACAACTCCTACTTCATAAAAAATAACTGGCCTCGTATAGGGCATGACGTACATCAAGCTGCCTACGGCTGACTCTTACGGTACCTTAGCTATGTAACTCTTCTAGACCTCTGTGACAACTCCTTTTTCCTATGAAAGTATGAAGTGACTTTCCAAAGGTGTACTAACAGGCTTAACACCTTTCATATTGAACCGCTACATGACCTTTTTAACATACTCTGATTATGAAAACCTCAACTTCCTACCCTTTTGTCATTATTAA
Organism: Heliamphora exappendiculata; assembly: GCA_034768845.1. NCBI lineage: Eukaryota > Viridiplantae > Streptophyta > Magnoliopsida > Ericales > Sarraceniaceae > Heliamphora > Heliamphora exappendiculata. Next base: position 5,384 of record JAOTRH010164596.1, read on the forward strand.
TTCTCATGCCAAGGATTCGTTTGGTTGCCCCTAAATCCTTCATAGCAAATTCCATAGACAGCTACGCCTTGAGATTAGAAATCTCCTCCATAGTTGATCTTGTAATCAACGCGTCATCTACTAATAGGAGGAGCATCAAATATGAAGTAGCAAATCGCTTAACATAGCAACAATGATTTCCATGACATTTACTAAACTCGGTATCTGTCATGAAGCTATCAAACATTTTGTACCATTTCCTAGGTGCTTGTTTTAACCTATGCAAACTTCTTTTTAGTTTGTAAACCATCTCAGCTTTACCTTTGACCAAGTAATCCTATGGCTTTTGAATGTAGATCTCATCCTCTAAATCAACATGAATGAATATTGTCTTGACTTCTAACTGCTCCAGATGCAAGTCTTCTGTAGCCACAATACTCAATATTGCTCTAATAGTAAAGATTTTCACAGCTTGTGAAAATATCTCAGTGTAGTCTATCCCAAGCTTATGTTGAGACCCCTTGACTACCAGTCTTGTCTTGTACCGCTTGCTTCCATTAGATTCTTTTTTCAGCCTGTAAAGCTCATTTTGTTTTGCAAAGTTAACTTTCCCTTAGGCAACTGTACTAAATTCCAATTCTGGTTTGATGATTGAAACTCCATCTCATCATCCATGGCATGCTCCCACTCATTCTTTGCCTCAACCTACAAAACCTATTCAAAGCATTCTTGCTTACCATTATTGGTTAATAACAGATAATGCAATAAAAGTGAATAACAATCTATAGGCCTATTGATTCTAGTAGACCTCCTGGGAATGAGAGTTTGTGGTTCTACTTATAAAGTAGGCTATTTGTTCTCATCCCGAGGTTTCAAATTTTTGTTAGACGACTTCTCAAACTCAACATAGTCTAACTCATTTATGGCCTTACTTTTTTGATCTTGGCTATTTTTTTTAACAAAATAGACTCATTGAATACTACGTCCATACTCCTAATGATTTTTCTATTTTCAGGATCCCATAGCTTAAACCCATAGCTATCAGTGCCATAGCCAACAAAAATGCACTTTCGAGATTTGGGGTCAAGCTTATCCCTATTATCTAGCTCAATATGAACATAAGCTATACAATCAAAAATGCATAAATGAGAAAATTTTACCTCTTTTTCAGTCTATGCTTCCTCTAGCAATCCATAATTTAAAGCAACTGAAGGTCCCTTGTTGATCAAATACACTATTGTGTTCATTGCGTTTGCCCAAAATTGTTTTGGCAATTCGGCATGCAACCTCATACTTTTGGCACGTTTTATGATTGTTATGTTCATGCATTCTACCACTCTATTCTACCTTGGCCTCATTTGAACGGTCTTCAATCTTCTGATCCCATTAATTGCACAATAGTTTTCAAACTCCATGCTGCAGTACTCAACTCCATTATCTAATTTCAAATACTTGAGTTTCTGATTGGTTTCAACCTCAACTAAAGACTTCCAGTTCTTAAATATGCTAAATACATTTGATTTGTTCTTGAAGAAATAAACCCATAATTTTCTAGTAGCATCATTGATAAAAGTCACAAAATACCGTGAGCCACCAAGTGAAGGTACCTGAGATGGTCCCCATATATTGATATGAACCAGCTCCACCCTTTTTGATTTTGGAGTCCTTGCTTCTTTTGTAAAGCTAACTTTTCTCTGTTTTCTAAAGATAAAATCTTTACAGAATTCTACATCAACCAACTCAATTCTCGGTAGCTTCCTTTTCTAAGTCATTACCTTTATCCCCTTTTTGCTTATATGATCGAGTCATCTGTTTCACGTATTGGCATCAACCCCAGATATTATAACTGATATCCTATTGTAAGAACCCGATAATACATATAAAGTACCGTCTTTTTTTATCTCAGGCCAAAACTAATGACCATTTCCACATCTTTCAAAAATTTCCTCCAAACAATGTCACAATCCCATATTTCGTAAGCTAACCCACTAAGATCAAGTTCCTTATTAGACTAAATTGGCGCCTAACATCATTTAGCTTTAAAACTATACCGTTGGTTTGTGTGATCTGCACCTCACCATTTTCAACTATATTATAGGCCTCATTGTCTCTCAAGTATACCTTCTTGAAATTTCATTTCACAAAACTATGAGAAGTATATCCATGCGAGGAGTAGCATGGAATGACGCTCTTGAGTCAACAATCTAAGATTCGATTTTGAAATCTAATTTACAAACCAAAGCATCAACATTTTCATGTCTATCGTAGCCTTACCCCATTAATTTGCCTCATCTCGGTGTTTTTTTGGAGCCTTGTTGTTCTTTTTGAAGTGACTCTTTTGTCCACAGTTCCAGTAGCCATCAAATTTTTGCTCGTCACCTCGTGACTGTGATGATCTCCATGACTTGGATATGTGATTTTCTCGATCCTTCCGATTTCTTCTGTCATTCTTTCACCCTCTACCATTGGTGTTTAAAATTAACCTTGATGTCGACCCTTTAGTCACAGTTCTTCTATATGACATCTTCTAGCTTTAACTTTGCTGATCTTGAGGAGTTACTCACTGCCACAATTAAGCCATTCTAGTTTTTTAGCAAATTGGACAAGAGGACTATGGCTCTAACTTCGTCATCAATGTCAATACCCATTGATTCTAACTAATTGGTGATGGTATTAAAGTCATTGATATGTTCAGAAATAATGACATCATCTTCCATTTTCAAGTTAAATAACTTCTTCATCATATATAGCTTGTTTGACACTGAGTGCTTTCCGTACATATTTTTTAATGCCTTTAAAAAATACTAGCGGTTGGCACATGCATGTGTGTACAAATATAAAGTAGTTAAAATTTTAAAATTAAATAATAAAGAGAAAGTTTGATAGATATTTTGTAGAGAGTGGGAGAGAAAATATGTAGTTATAGATGATTTTTGAGAGGGAGAGGGAGTGGGAGAGATGTAGTTATTGAGAATAATTTAGAAATTATAAAAGTTCCATAACTTCAAAATAAGGGAACACCAAATGGGTGTTATCCTTTTATAAGATAGTATAGATGCCGTTGTCTTCTCCATTGCGATGTTAGACATCATTGACGGTGTGAGGCTTAATCACATGAACCCTAGGGATTTGCAATCCAGTATTTCCCATTAGTTCTGTGGTATTTTTTTGGCTTTTCCCCAATCAAAGAAAAAATAAATCTTCTGGTATAGGATATCTTCTGCTTCCTTCTCTAGAGGGCGAAATTTGAGCCATTGAACTTTTCAATCTTAATTTTTTCATCTTGTGTCATGTTGTGTTCTTCAACCTCTAAAATCGAAAGCTCTAATAACAGTTGTTGGGTATTTAGCATGACACTGATCCCACTCAGACCACACGAATCATGCACCACAGAAGAGAAGAAATGAGCAATAAAACAAGCACATGAATAAAAGACACACGAATTTATGTGGTTTGACAAGTTGTGTGTACGTTTATGAGCTCACACTTTTTAGTGAAATTTTAGGAGAATACAAAAATAATGTTTTGGGAGGAAAACAATATTGAAACTAGGTCAAAATAAATGAATATCCGCAACCTTAACATCTTAAATAATACAACCCCAAAATAGACCGATTGATCTGTTTGACGGACCGATCAATGGGTCATTGATCTTAATCAATTTGTCCATCAATTTGTCTTTGATTGCTTGCAGTATTGTTGCAGACTGATCAATTGATCTACAGACTAATTGGCCAATTTTCATATAGGTCAATTTGTCATCAATCCTAATTAATTTGTCCATCAATCCATCTGGGGCAGCTCGTAGTATTTTTGCAGACCGATTGATCCATCTATCATTTCGATGGATTTTCTTAACCTTTTCAACACCATATATGTTTTGCAGTGATCTAAATAAGCTTATGTCACAATTTTGGTGGGGTTAAAGCTCATCTCACATAAAAATTCACTCGATTTCTTGAGAATTTATGTGCAAAGCAAAGGATAAAGGTGGGTTAGGCTTCAAGTCTTTACCACCCTTTTATTTAGCTTTGCTCGCTAAGCATTCCTGGATATTATTAACGTATCCAAACTCTCTATTAACAAAGATTATTTGAGCTAAATACTATCCAGGAAGACATTTCATGGATGCTTGTTTGGGGTCCAAACCTTCTTATGCATGGAGGAGTATTATTAAAGGTTGAGATGTGCTAAAGAAATGTCTTTGGTGGAGTGTTGGCATTGGAAAGTCGGTCCCTATTTATATTTCAGCATGGATTTCTAGAATTAAAATGTTTTAAGGTATTTTTTCCTCTCATCTCTTGCATAATTGCTTGAGTTGAACATTTGATCGAATCTCATAACAAACAATGGAATAGCAATTTAGCAAGACAAGGCTTCAAAGATAAGGAAACATAGTTAATAGTTTATCCATTGACCAGTTAATATTGCATTTCACAAGTAGTGGATTATACTCAGTTTGAATTGGATAGTGGATGGCATTAGAAATTCTTAAAGATAACAACAAGTATGGAAAGTGAAGGCACAAGTGATGGGTCAACGAGTTATTGATGGAAGAATATTTGAAAACTCAAATTTCATGGTAAAATTAAAATTTTCATCATTTGGAGAGTCTCTCACAATGCTCTCCTGACAGGTGTAGGTCTTACTAAAAGAGAGGTGCCCATTAGTCCATGTTGTATTAGACGTGGGGAGGAGAAGGAATGTGTTGATCACTCTTTGATGGGTTGTTGTTGGATTTATGAGGTTTGAAGGTAAGGTGTTAAACACAAAATTCTTGCTTTGAGAAAGAGGCATATTGATAACAGGCTGTCAAAAGTTTTGAGATATGGTTTAACGAGAATTCCTATAGTAACACGACAGTATTAGCTTAGGCTATTTGGACTGAAAGGAAGAATCACCTTCATAATGGCAAGTGTTCAAATTCATCTGAAATTACTTATTTTGCTAAAAAATATAAGGCCTTATGATGAATTATAGCCTAAGAGCATGTCACAAAACAAAAAATGGTTATATGGATTCCCCCTCTAGTAGGTGTATACAAAGTGAATGTAGATAGTAACTTGAATAGTCTTAAAAATATTCAGGTCTTGGGGTTGTAATTAGAGATTCTACAAAAAAGTTTATAGCATCAACTTCACAACGCCTACCTTTTCTCCTCTCACCAAGAGCGGGAAAAGCCTATGCAATGCGTGGGGGGCTTACTTCCACTACTGAACGGAGCTCAAGTTTTTTTTTCATTGAGAGTGATTCTAAAGTCATGGTTTTAAGAGTGAACAACAAGACGAATGATCTGTCCGAAGTAGGACTGGTTGTGGAGGAGTATGAGAAATTAAATTGATGGCAAATTTTCCATGTTATTCTTGTGTTTTTGTTCAAAAATATGTCAATGAGTGTGCCCGTGCTTTTTCTTGCCATGCTTTAGGTATTAATGAACTTGTAACTTGTTAGATAGAGGATGACCCTTCATGGGCAAATCTTATTTTGTTTGTTGATGCATCTTCTCAGTCAGTGACAATCACTCTATATGAGAAAAAAAGGTATGAAAAAATAAATATTATGAAAATAATTCAACAAATTAACATTCTTAAGTTTGGTTCAAAACTCAAAACCCCTTGTGTTCACTTTTCTTCGAAGTGGTTCTGGTGGGAGACCGCTTGAGTGGCCTCCAGGTTTGCTCGAGTGAACTTTCGGCGAGCAAACTTTAAGTTGCGGGTGAAAGATTTGTTTCTCATATTTATCCTTCCTCTGTCTCTCTCTAAACAGAAGTTCTAAACCCTAGAAACCATTTTTTGGTGCCCTTTGAGCTTTTCTTGCTCTTTTGAGGTGATTCCTTGCATCCTTCTTGGTTGAACATCCATTGGAGGTTTGAGCTTGGAGTTAGAAGCTTCTTTTTTGCCATTCGGTTGAAGATCTTCGTGGTTGGAGCTTGCTAGGACTCCATCCTCGTGGATTTATTATCAAGAAGGTAGGATCTATGACTCTCATTGAATATTTGTTGGACATGTGTTGTGTATTTTGTATATATACATATGAGCATGTGTGTATATATATATAAGTTTTAAAACCATAAGTGAGGGTTGATATTGAGGTATGTTGAATCATAGATTTATGTATGATTTGTGGTAAATTTATCATGTGATTGTTGTTGAAGAGCTTCTAACTTGTGGTTGGCAAAGTTGGGGTTTGATTTGGGTTAAACCTTAAAAATTGGGGCTTTTGGCTTTGCAAACTCAAATGATGAGATTGATATGATTTTTGGTTAATTGGAGGTGGTATCAATCTATTCGTATATGAATTCCGTGAAATTTGATGAAATGTGATGTTAGTGTGGGGTTTTAACTCAATTTAACCCAAATATGTGAATTCGGAGGATATGAAAAGTAGCGTATGACGAGTACCATACCTTTCAGATGGTGTTTCCAATGTGGTGTGTAACGATGCCCTATCTTTTGGGCGGTGTTTCCGAAGTGATGTGCAATGGGTGCCCTACCCTTCGAAAGGTATTCCCGAAGTGGCATACAAGGGGCATTTGAACCTTTAAATGGTGTTCCTGAAGAGGTTCATGATTGTTGTAATGTTAGAAGTAAATGAGAGGCTCAAATGCCTTGAAATGGTTGAAATGATAAGGAAGAATAGACTAAAACTATGGCTTGTGTTGAAAATGGAGTTGATTTTGTAGGTGAAAAATCGGTTATGTGAATGAGAAATTATTAAAAAGGTGGGATCGGTTTATATAAAAGATTTGTTGCACATTCGCATAACTATTCTTGCATGTTATGTACATGTTCATTGTTAGTCTATTTTCTACGAGCCTCACCTCACGTTGTATAAACTATTTCCGGTGATTGCGGAAAGAAAGTGATGGAATGAGGAGAATGGTCTCGGGGGCCCTTTTTTGGTGGTTTCAATAGAATTACATGTCTTTGTAAAATCTTTGAGAATTGAAGTATAAATATAATTCATTCTTTTGAATATTTAGATAAATGTATTTGGGTTGGAATAACTCGTGTTGTAAGACTTTTAAGGTCGTGATATCATGTTGTATATGCATGTGAGGGTGATTATCATTTGATGCCCTTTAGAAAGTATATGCATATTTTCGAAAATAGATGTTTTTTCAAATACTTGGATTTTTTTTTTAAATTTTTGAAAAAGGCTCTCTCCCACCTCATCGCTCAAGCGGTGGAGGGTTCACTTAAGCGAGTCCCTACTGGGCATAATTCTTGGCTCTTTTAAACTACAAAAGGTTTGTGGCAACTTTGGAGCACTCATTGAGACTTGAATTGACTTATTTTTTAGAGTTGTTTACAACTGAAGTTGCCTTTTTTACCCTTGCTCTTGTCTTGAAAATTGAAAGATTAATTTTTTTTAAACCAAGTTTCTTTCTTTAGTTGGGTTTAACTTTTTCTTAAACTGGGTTCATTTTTTGGTAGGCCGTATGGATCTCTTGGAATCGGGGTGTGACAACTAACAATTACATATAATTGTTATTTTTAATTTTAAAAAAGAGCAAAACTGTTATATTTAAACAAAAAAAAACTAACTTTTTATCTAATTAACTAACTTTAAAAAAAAACTAGTTTAAAAATTTATTTACCAAACAACATACTTTAAACAAAATTTTACTTTTTGACTAAAAACGCAAAAAAAAAAAAATTTCTTTTAATCTACTAGCCAGTTGGAGCTAGCATTTATTAAACACGAATTCTTTCTCTCTAATTTTCTTTATACGACGCTACATTGAGCAATGGTGTGATAATGTAGCCTATGTTTGGAATAAGTCGTTTTATATGAAATTTTCATATTTAGAGAATTTTTGTTATATTAATCTATATACTTTTTAATTTTTTTTCTATTACTATTTTATTTTAAAAATAACTTAAGAAAATACATTAAAAGAAGCCACTTAAATTTTTTTTTTGACCTTTAATGAACTTTTGTTCAACTTTAATCAAAATGTCCAGACTTTTTAAATATTTCTCGACACGACACACTAAAAAATAAACAACCCACATAAAAAAGTAATAAAAAATGAAAAATTCCTTATAGAAAACCTTAAGGCTTTTTAAAAAAAAATTATCCACAACAAAGGTTAAGGCTTGTTTAGCAATAATAGTTTATTCGCTATTTTACCTGGTTTATTTTCATTTTTATTAAAATTTCTTTTCGTTTTCTCTCTCTCTCTCTCTCTCTCTCTGACTTTTTTTATTACTCTTAATCTTCACCAACGTTAATAAAGTAAAAAAATATAATCTTAAAACTAAAAAAAAATCAAACAAAGTTTAATAAAGTTTACAACATATTTTAACTAAATGAATCTAAAGGTAATTTTGGGTCATTGTTATTTTTACTTTCTAACATATTTTAACTAAATGAATCTAAAGGTAATTTTTTTGTACACAAGATTTAAAAACATTGCTAAAGACAAAAAAAAAAAAAAAGTCAAATATGAATAAAAGTTTAGTGGTCAGCTGAAGTGGGAAGAATTCCAACAACCCACACTTACCCAGAGTTTGAATTCTAGGTTTCCTTGCCTACGTATAAAACAAATATCAATAAGTTATTCCCACCAAAATGAACATGTTTGATTGCATGACTATTTTAGTAGAATTGGCTTATTGATAGAATTTGAAAAAAAAAATGTTATACCATACAGGAAAATGGAACTTGAATTATTAATAGATTTGTTGTAAATAAGACATCTATTTATGATATTATATCAAAAGGTCATCATCTATATAAGTTCAAAAATCTCAATTTTATTTTATTAATTCTTTGAATTATTTAAATTTAATAATAATAATAATAATAATAATATATGTTATCTTGTGATTAGTCTAAATTAGTTATACTTGAATATATCTTAAAATTCTTATTTTATCAAGAACCAAAACATTATTGTCTTGAAAAGAAGTTTGACTAATTGAAATAAGGAAACATATATTTCATATATTTTATATGTGATTCCTTTAAATGTCATTTTAGGATAGGTATTATTTAGGAAATTTGTATTTCAATAATTTTTATCTAAGAATTATATTTTTTTAAGTCTTATTTTATATTTTTGATACCAAAATTACTCTTAATATAATATATACCCTCTACCACCGCCAACACCACTACTCATCACCACCGCCGCCGCCACCCTGCCATTGTCGTCATCGCCACCACCATCGCCATTGCCGCCACCAGTCCCACCACCACTGCCACCACCGTTAAATGAGACATTTTGCTTACAAACTTAACAAAGGAGACATTTAGCATATGCACTTGACACATGAGATATTTTTCCTCCAAGTTTAAAAATGAGATATTTAGTCTACAAAATTAGCAAATGTCTCATTATCAATACATGGCTATATAAATATCTCATTAATAAAATGAGAAATTTTGTTTACAAACGAGATATTTAGCCTACGAACTTAACGAATGAAACATTTTGGCTACAAACTTAACAAATGAGACATTTTGCCTATAAAATTCACAACTGAGACATTTTTCCTACAATTTCTATGTCTCATTTCAGCACAAATGAAAATTTTTAGTGAGATATTCTAAATGTTTTATTTGTGCAAATGTCTCATAAATCTCATACATTTCATCAAACACCTTGCGTACTCCCCACCATCGCCCTCTTAAATGGCATTAGCAACAACACCTTGAATTAGAATCCTAAAATCAATTACAATAACCTAATCACCCCTAAGGTAGCTAGAAATTATAAGAGTGAAAAAGTTCAACAACATAATTTACAAAATTCACAAACCAATTGGACAATAGCCTTCTTATTCCCCCATAAATTTCTCATTTTTGACTTTATTGATGTACATATCGAAAGTATCTGTATTATCTAGCGAGCTTTTAGTCTTCAACCTCCGTTCTATGCATATATTAGTTTTCAATCAAGCCAGAAAAAAAATTTGTTCATTCAATCAATCAAAATATTGTGGATTGAGGTCGCGCCAGCTCCACTTATTTTGCCCCATAAGGCTTCTCTGACCAAGATTTGTATTTTTAGACGCAGCGTGATCTAGATCTAGTTCAATCGGCGGCGAGCGCAGCGGATGCGACATCGGCGACGACGACAACAAGGCGGCAGCGATGAAGATCTGTGCTTGCGTGATCTATAAAGGAAGAGAGAGAGGATGGAAGAGAGATAGGAGATAAAATGGGTATAATTGTCAAGAAGATTTATAAAATTTAAAAATTAGGACTTAATAGAACATTTAAAAAGCACTTAGAACTTAATGGAATACAAGTCCTTCAAATGGGACCCTGGGTTAATTATCCATTCTTTTAAATATTCTACCAATTTACCTTAAAATGATATTTGAATGTCTCAAATTGGCAATATTTTATTTTAATTTACTCTATTTTAAATGCATGCCTACTTTAAAATATTAAACAAATGTTGAGACTAATTATTTTAAATTATGCACATTATTTTTTTTTTAATGCACATTGAAATAATTTGCTCACTTTTTCCTATTCGACTGGTAAACATGATTAATTTTGTTTAGATTAATCATTCATTTTCATGTATAATTTAGTGAACTAAACTCCAATATATTTGCATCAAATCATGAAATGCCCGGTTGACATATTATTCATTTTTTAATACGCCTATAACAATCAAAATTAAACTATTTTAAAATTGATCTTATATTTATATAACAAATTAGCTTGGTTAATATGATATATATCCCATGGAACATCCAAGAATTATTCTACATTCACACTCAATTAATAGTTATAATTTATTTATTAATTTTTTAAAATAACTTTTCATTTTATAGATACAGACACCTAGTGTAACAACTCCACATCATTATTGCTTGAAAAACGGGTTTTGCACCTACCAAAAACGTATTTTGTGAATACTTTATATACATTTTTTTATTAGATAAACATATTTCATGTACATTTTGGTAGTTATTTTTTAATTTTTTTATTTACTCAATAAAATGAAATTAATATTATTTTATTTGTAATATTATTAAATAGTGTCCTTGAAACATTTCTTCGTGCCTAAGCAATCATTTTGTCCCCGCTTAATATATTTAAGCCCTAATTGATAATATTTTTTATAACTTTTGTAGTTAACATATTAAAAAAATAACTTTATCTATTTGGCAAAAAAGTATTAAAATAAGAAATTATTAATAAAAATAATATATTAAGAATTTTGAAGTGCCTTTAATCACGGGTAATATCTAGTTAGTTTACATTACGTATAGTTTAAATATTAATATATTTATATTACAAAGTTAATTCATATGATCATCCATGCATGAAAAATCTGCATAAAGTTAATACTAAATCGATACATCTCACTACTTCATTCTTATTTTTAAACTACATATCATTTTTTATGAATCCTTTGGGCGACTACACCTATAAAAAACCCTATAATCTCAAACCTAGAGACATAATTCATTATAACAATTAAAGAAATTTAAATATTTTATAGGAATGTTGATCAACGAAGATCTAATTAAATGTGAAAAAATAAAAATAAAAATCCACAATCCCTTAATTTTGTGACGCAATCGTATTAAAAAATGTTAATTAGTGTTAAAAAATGTTAATTAGTGTGTAGTTTTATTTTTGCTACTTTTTTTGGGAGATAAGTTTCATTAACAAGTTGACTAAGTCATTAGGTCTTAATTTAAAATTTAATTATTTATGTTGACCATTTTACTCCTTTTTAATTAGAATGAGATATAAAAAATAAAAAAAAGTTGAGAATATAAGAAGAAAAAAGGGAGAGAAAAGAGAGAGATATAGAGATAATAAAAAAATAGAGAGATAGAAATAATAAAGAAGTGAGAGATTGTTATGGAAAAGGAAAAGAGAAAGAAGAAATAGAGAGAGTGAGAGAGAGAGACAGAGAGGGGCGGGGGGAAGAGAAAAAGAATAATTAGTTTGTATTTTTAGATTTTAAAATTGCATAATTTATTATTATTTATATATTTAAAATATTCTCATTCATTTTTACGTGAAAGAGTAAACACACTCTAATAATCGTTTATTTTCGTGCAACAAATCATCATAAAAGTTATTATTTAGTGATAATATTTATTTTGTCACTAAAATTATACGTTTTTGTGCGAAATTAATAAGTTGTCACTATATACTTTTAAATATGAATTTTTAATGACAATTTTGTAACAATTGCTTTATTGTCACTAAAAGTCTTTAGTGGCAAATAATAAATATTTTATAAAGTTTATGAAATAAAATCTATCTTGAATACGAAAATTCTTAGAAATAAAAATTATCATTTTTACAAAAAAAAAAATGAGAACTTTCACATTTTCACAAAGTTACATTTTTCATTGTTTTTTGAAAAGAAAAAATATCATTTCCTCATTAAATATAATGAGAAGCATCTTCATTTCTTGACTAATTTAATGTCTAAAAATTAGATAAAATTATAATATAATAAAAAATCTCATTTTATTTTCTTCTCTATATATTATATTTTGTATCTTTATTCAATTACTAGTTTAAAAAAATATAAGATTTTCATTCCATATTTGTATAAATGAGAAGATTCTCAGTATATGGTAAAAATGAGAATTTCTCATTTCTGTTTTTTAAAATTTAATATGCAATATAGATATTATTTATACGTCTCTACGATCATATTCTAAAAATAAAAATATTATTAAATAAGAATATATATATATATATATACACTAAATGTTATGCAATTTTAAGTTTTAAAAACTCTCTCTATATATTTCTCTCTCTTCTTTCTCTCTCTCTCTCTCCTCTTGTGGGTAAGAATATTTTGGGAGTTTTATATTAAAATGAGACTTATAATAAAATTAGTTTTGAAATAGAATTTATTTTTAAATAAGTCTAAAAAATAGGAGCTCGTACTAAATTTCTCTAAAAAAAAATTATCAAAAAGTCAGAAAAACTCTAACTGCATATTCGGTACATTGTAATTCTTGAGTTCTTAAATCTTTGCAAAGTCATTCTGGATTATAAATTGCATAGTTAATTACGCTATAGTCCTATTTTTTTGAATTTATTTTGAAATAAATCCTATCCACACTTTAATTATTCTAAAATATCATATTTTTTAAAAATTATTAATGACGTAGACAATTTTACTCATTTTTTATAAATGTGTATAGAGTAATTACAGAGAGTGATAAATACACATTTAGTAATATGATGCTTAATTTTGTGTTTTAAATTTTAAAATATCATAATTCTTGTAATATACATCCATTTTAAAAAAAATTAAAAATTTTAAAACCTACTCATCGCAAACTATAAAACAAAATCCATATCTAAGATAAACTTTTTTTAAAAACAAAAATGAGAAATTTTTTATTTTTGCAAAAATTGAGAATTTTCTTGAAAAAGAGAAATTGGCAATATTGGACTAGAAATGAGAAATTACAAATCTTAAATTTTAAAATTAATATTAAATGTACAAATGCAATATAAATTTAAATTTTTTTCATTGGTTGAAAATAAGACATTGTACAATGTACTAATATTACATTAATAATAAGAAATTTAGCATTCAAAAAATAAAAATTTCTTATTTTAAATGTAAAAAACAAGAACATTGTCTTTGTCTACAATAATTTGTTATTAAAAAACTTACACTGAAAAAAGTAATAATTTTTTTAAATAAATACGAAATAATAAGGGAACAAAAAAATAAATTTACACTTAATTAACATTAATACAAATCAAGTTTTCTTTATGAATGATTAGAATAATAAAAAAATAATGACTATTTATACTTATATATATATATATAAATATAATTTAACCAGTATATCACTTAGTATATCACCACTTAAAAGTGATGTAAATATTTAAAATAAAAATATAAATCATATAATAAAAATATTACAACGAAGAAAAGTCAAAGAAAAATTTTAACAAATAAAAAATGTGTATGGACGTGTATGTATATATATATATATATATATATATATATATAGAGAGAGAGAGAGAGAGAGAGAGAGAGAGAGAGAGAGAGTAAATAGAGTTAAAATTGTTCAAAATATTAATAATTTTTTAAAAATAAAATTTTATAGAATAGTAAAAAATTAAAAATTACTTATCTCTAAATAAATACTAAAAATAGAAATACTTATCAAAATTTCCTAAATTACATGAGCAAAATTATTCAAATAAACTTACATTGTAACGGAATTAACGACTGTGTGCTATGCATGGCTGCATAGCACGGGATGTTGTATATTTAAGTGTGCGGTTCTCGAATATATTTTTGTGATCAGATTTGTTTATTATCTAAAGCTAGTTAACTTTGTTATCTATGAAAAAAATCAAGTTAATTCAATATCTATAGTTATATAAGTAAATTCAATTGTTGATAAATGTTATTCGGTCACATAGTTACATATATTTGATTAATTTGATTTTTTTTACGGATAACAAACTTAACGAATTTTACATTATAAACGAATTCGATCATAAAAATATATCCAAAAATTGAACACTTAAGCCTCATTTGGTAGCGTTTACAGTTTTATAATTTTTTTTGTTTACAATAAACAAAAAACATGTTTTTACTTATTTTTATAAAAAAATAAGAATAAAAATATATTTAGAACATAAATATTTAAAAAATAATAGTTGGAGATTGCGGATAAATGTAGTGGTAGAAAGTGACGACCGGAGGTGGTAACTGTAGGTGTTAGACAGTGATGATAACAAGAGGTAACGATGGTGGTCAGAAACAGTGGCCATATATGGTCGTTGGAGGGCATGATCGAATGTGGTAATCGGAACGGGTGATTGAAAGTGCTGGCGGAGGAGATGACTAGATATGGTAGTCGGAGGAGATGACTGGATATGGTAGTCGGATGCAGTAGTCAAAGTTGGTGCCCGAAAGTGATAATTAGAGGTGGTAAAAGAAAAAAAAATAGAATAAAAATTTATTTATAAAACAAGTAAAAATATATTTTTTTATTTACAAGAACTTAGTAAATTTAAAAGTCTATTCATTTATTTTAAAATAAAAAATAATTATCAAATATATTTTTATTTATAATTTACAAAAAATTAAAAAAAATTTAAAAACATAAAAGTTACCGAACATGGCTTTAAGATGCTCTCACACCGCAGTTTAACCAACTAATCTCATCCGAAAATTCGCATTAAATTTGGGCATAGTTAATCCTCGTGATTAAAAAATTTAAAGAATTTAAGAAAAAATAATATTTCTTAAAAATAATATATTTAAATATGTATGGTATGGATTTATTGCTAATTGATAAAATTATGTGCAAACTATGGCCTCGTTTGGTTGCGAGATTAGGACTTAAAATTTAATTATTTCAATAATAATCTCATATATATATATATATATATATATATATATATATGTGTGTGTGTGTATGGTAACTATTTAGAGGGAATTAAAAAAGCTCTCAACTAATTTAATACTCTTTATTGGAAACCATTCTAAACTCATAGGAGAGATGGATTGATTAGTTTTGAGATTATTTTGATAATTTTTGTTTATTAAAAAAATTTAATCACATCAAAATTTTGTCAAATCAAACAACGTATTATTTATTCGTAAGTTATTCTACTCTCAACCAAACATCTTGTAGTACAAAAAATACTACACTAATAATTCAAGCACTAATACTCTAAACATTAATAATTAAAATATACTAATTATCCCATAAAAATAATACTCATAACCAAACTAGCCGTATATTCAAAATACAGTCTTTCCAAGTCGGTATGCCGTCACATATGTTACTTACCACCATAACGACGACGGAGGTGTTGTCACTTTCTATGAATTTGTACTGAACTGAGAGATAGTGCCACAATGGAAAAGACTTCCATGACATAGGTAACGACAAATTATAAATAACAGAAAGCCAATTAAAAAAAAAATAGTTTGGCAAATATCTAGCGAATTAACCCAGTGGCTGATTAATTCAGAACTTTTATTTTTAATACTGAGAATTTCAATTGATTTAACTTATGATTCAGTACACAATATTATGAAGAAACTATGAATATGCAAAATTATTTGCAAATTATGTGCATTGAATAAATTTAAATATTTTTGTGCCTAACAAAAATAAACCCGAGAAATTTAAATATTACTCTATAGTAATTTGATTTGATTTTGATGTAAGTAATTTATGTGTTGAACATCCGAAATCTTTATTGGCTCTATCTCCTTTTTTTTTATTAGACTAACATTAGAACTTTTGATTTATTTATTTATTTATAAATACAATTTTAATTTATTCTAATCAAGATGCTAGAGATCATAAAATTTTAAAAATTTACTTTAAAAGTCATAGTTGAAAATGTCTTATTCAATTAGTTCTCTTAAAACTTAATTTTAATTTTAGTTAAAAATGTTTTATTCTAAAAATAAAGATGACAATTAATTCTCAAAATCCAACATTAAGCTAAGCTTTTTATTTTTAAATCAAATAAATAAAAAATTCGTTTAAAAGGTGGTTGTTTCATGATTATTATTATTATTATTTTTTTGAAATTCTAAGTAGAGACTAAAAATTGGTTCAAAATTAGTGTCCCCACTGAGTAAAATTAATTTTTAGAGTTGTCACTGATCATAAATCCATTCAAATTATTTAGAATTCAGTTTTTGGCAATTAAACATATATTAAGAAAACAAATAAAAATATATACAAATAACATTAGTACATATATGTGGTGGTGCTGCTCTAATGGTCAGAGCAGCCCTTACCCTACATACCTCCAGAATTCTCTCATCATTTTCACTTAACTACAAAAAACAAAACAAAAAAAAACATTAGTACCTATCTAAAGAAGGTAAACAATACCATAGTAGCACAAATCATCTGCAATATTTAAAACCTAAAATGCTTTTGAAAACTAGAAAGGAAGAAACCACAAGCACTAACACTTACTATATATATGTATGTATGTATCTTCAATCATTTAGGGCAAGATATCTTAAACTTGATAAACAAGGATGTTTCTTTATCTTAACAAGCTTAAGATTTTTAAAATTTTTTAAGTAAATTCTTCTTGTTTGCAGTTTGCACCATTTTAAAGGCAACGGTTTTTAAGGACCAACGAACTTTTTTACCTAATTATCTTTTGGGAGCCTCCAAATCCTGTTGAGTGTTGATGGACAAAAAAAACTATTGAGTAACCATCACACATAAATATATACTAGTGATCCGTACATGTATACGTGTATAAATGTATATTTTAAAATTAAAATAAATTTTAAAAAAAATAATAAAATAATTTTATTTTAAAATTGTGAGCAATTATAATTTTAAAATTAGATAATATAAGAAAAGTTTAATAATAAAAAAATGAAATTGTTTAGGTATTTAAAAAACTAACTAAGGGTATTTTTGATATCTAAAAAATTCACAAAGCTTCATCACACCAAATAGATACTCTCCTTATATATATATATTAGCGTATGCGTACGCACAATACTTGTACAACAAAAAAATAATCAAAAACAATAGAAATTGGTGCAAGTATATTTTACAGATCAGGAAAAAGTCATGAGCACTTACAAACTGATTTTTAGAGAGAAAGACAGTGAACAGTTATGGGCTAATTTTTGAAGGGCTCTATGGTAGTTTTTTTTAGGGACATTTGGACAAAAGCAAAAATTCATACAGCTTTAATTTTGAACAACACCAACTTTTATAGAATAGTGCATATATATAAGCAGTATTACCATACTAGGTTATTTATTTATTTAATATTATTTATTTTTATTATTATTATTTAAAAAAAAAATTTAATCATTATTTTTTATTTCTATTATTGAGGCGAATCAAAAATTATTTTTTTATTAAAATAGAAAAATAAAATATAAGCTAAAATAAACTAATAAAAGAATTCGTACTTGTTTTTATCTTTAGTATTTTTTTTTTTAATTCCTTGGTTAGATTTTCTTATTTTCTTGTTTTTTCTAATCAAGATGAACTCTAAAAACAAAAAATCTCATTTAAAATAAAAATAAGCAAAAATAAAAATATTTATGTCAAATTAACCATAAGGACCTTGATTGATAATTATTTTAAAAGGCTAGTTTTTTTAATTTTAAAAGGCTGGTCATTTGGTAAATAAACTTTTGAGATTACTATTTTGAAATGAGTTAATTGGATAAAAAGTTAAATTCTACCTTTTACTCCAATGAACAGTATTAATTTTATATAGAGTCGTTTAAAGCGATTACATGTATTTGACATTAATAATAAATAAATTATAAAGTATGGATATTATCATCTTTTTGTATACAGCACTCTTAAAATTGGTAATTTTTATTTAATTATTTAGAAAACTTTTTATGAAATAAATAAAATTGAAATTTAAAATTTTTTTAATATACAAAGTCAAAAGGCTTTCTTACCCATCATAATAGCCTAAATTAGAGAATTAGGAGTAACCAAACGGAAATGCACATCAGCTGTGTGGTTGTCGCAAGCAACTAACTAAAGAGAGAGTGAGAGGAAGAGTGAAATGTTTTGGGCAAATATTATGTAAGTAATGTTATAAATGATCATAATTTATATTATATGAGTTGTTTTTGTTTTTTAATTATCAAATAAAGATAGTTTATTTAATTTTTATTATAAAATTTATTATTATAATATTAAATTAAAACACTCTATAAAATTATTACATGATATTTTGGGATTAAAGAATAATATTACTCTGATAAGTTTTTGTGTAAGGACAGTGCTGGTTGGTTAAAGTACATCATGAATGGTTGCCCTGTCAATTGTAAGTAAAGATAACGATTAGAGGCAAAGAGTTTAATTCAATGCTTATTATTATTATTATTATTATTATTATGGAGACCTCTAAAAGTCCTCTAACTAAGCATGACTGCAACTTCCTACCCCGATCGATCATAGACAACCTCATAAATTAATTGTCAATTTTTAATTCTTTTTTTTTTGAAAAAAAAAACTTTTATTTAGTACTTGTATATATGTACAGAGCTTGCATAACCAAGGGATGCAGATGAAATACTTTTCCTTCCTAATTCCTTTTTTTTTAAGTGGTGTTAGTTTTGATAAATTATAAATGATATAAAAATTATTTTGATTTTTTTTATAAAAAATGTAAAAAGGAAATTCTTATACGCAGAAAGAGAAGTGAAAAATTATTTTTTTTAAGATTTTAATTTTCTTAAACAACTTATGATTTTGTAGATTAAAAACACAACAACAACAACAACAATAATAATAATAATAATAATAATAATAAAAAAAGAAAGAAGAAGAAAGGAGCTAAATATATACTACGTACCCTAGCTACTTCAACCCAACACCGTTTTGATTGATTTGAAGATAGACCATATGAAATTAACAATGTATAGATGCCATGTATTTATAAGAGCTTTGAAATTTTAAAGGTGCATGGTTTCTTTTTTAAAAACAGTTCCTTACGTTAGAAATTAAAAATAAATTAAAATCTAACTTATTATCTTTATATTTATTAAATAAAATAACTTTGAATTTATATTGTAAGTACCATTGTTAGCACTTTAAGGGAAGACTAATTAGCAACTCTCATCTCATATCTCCAACGGATAGCTAGGTTTGTTCTTTTGATATATGCGGTGGATTTAATCCTACCCATAATCTGTTGTATCAGTGTCAAACACTTATTAATTCCAAATTTTCTTAAAATTAATTTTATCATACTAATCTGATGATCTATATGTGTGTGTATATATATATATATATATATTTACTTATATAAAGTTTACTTAGCTTAAAATTTTAAATTAAAATTTTAATAAAATAACAACTTTTTAAAAAAAAAAATGTACACTTAAGATACAGTATATGGACAAGTTATTCGGAATTTGATAGGGAAATAATGTTCTAAGTAGTTTGGTTGAAGACAAACAAGTATTATGTAATAAGTGGCTTATGTTTGATTTTTTAGGTTTTTTATGCATTTTTTAGTTTTTAGTGAATATTTTGGAATTTGGGCCGAGCGGACATATTTTTTACATTTCTCCCGTCGCAAAAAAACCAAAAAACATAAAGATTAAACAAAAAGAAAATAAAAAAAATCTAAAAAGATTAAAATAAACTCAAAAAATAAAAATAAAAAAAGAACTCAGACAAAACAGAGAGATATGTATATAGAGGCATGAAATGATGAAACAGGATGCCCCCACTCAGTTCCCCTACCCCCACCCTATATAATTTCCATGTTTTTCTGAAAATGGGTGTTGAAAGCTCAGTGCCTCCGACTCCATCATCTCTCGCTTGTTGCGGTGGTTACACAAGTAAAAACGAGAGAGAGGGAGAGAGAGAGAGAGAGTATAAAAATATGATTGGTTGTTTAGGGAGGACTTTTCTAAGGTTTTTTTTTAAGGTGAAGTGTCGCAGTTAGGATGTGGGCTTGCGCTCTGCATTTTTGTTGCTCAACAACGCAATTTGTTACGCGCGTGGAGTGTGATTATTTGGCAATTTGACTCATGATTTGACTTATTCTAAAAGTATTGTAGATTAAAATAAAAAAATTTTGGGCTTAGTTCTAGAGTGAACGTGAGGCCGTTAGGTTCGAACCAGAGCGCTCATATACAAGTCCCGTGGAGAGTTTGGGGTAGCGCTCTTGAGAAATTATTTTGACTTATTTTTATTTCTGATCCTGTTGTGAGTTTTTATATTTGTTACTTTAATTAAAGTTTGACATTCTTATAATTTGTACCGTCTCTTATCATAATAAAAATTACCACAACTTTGTGGCCATAATCTTAATTTTAGGTGAATCACGTAATTGTGTTTTTCGTGTGTGTAATTGCTTGATTCTTGTTGATTGTTTTCGTTTTATACCATAACACCTTTGTGGGGATACATTTTTTCTACACATTTTTTACTCTCAAAACCAATTTCCCAATAGAAAAGAAACCCCCAATTAATTTTAGTTTTGAAAAAGTTATAGGTGCTACTAATCACCAATTACCATTCCTCCAAGTATTGGGTTGAAATACCCCTAAAAAAAAGTAAGTTTATTGATAAATCAATTGCACTAAAGATACAAGATACTCTGTTTGTATGTGAAAGACAAACAATGGCCTTAATTAGTTTCTCAGATCTTTAATGCAAGGTAGCTAGCTAGGTGATAATTCTGGAAGCACATTGAAACTAACCCCGTTGACAACTACACGCACTAGGTCTAGTCGACATGAACAGCGTGCACATGTATAAATCCTCCTCCCCTGCATACCCAACTCAGTGCACCAGCTTCTTCATTAATTACCTCTTCATCTCTACTTTATGTTTGGTTCTCTCTCTCTCTCTCTCTCTCTCTCTCTCCCATTAATTCTTCGTTCAATTTTGGGTTCAAAAGTTGGCTAACCGGCCGTCCCCAATGCCTGAAAATATGAGTATATCCGTAAATGGGCAATCTCAGGTTCCCCCTGGATTTCGGTTCCATCCAACAGAAGAGGAGCTCTTGCAATACTACTTGTGGAAGAAGGTTTCATACGAACAGATTGACTTGGATGTTATTCGTGACGTGGATCTCAATAAGCTTGAGCCTTGGGATATACAAGGTTAATGCACGCCCATCTTATTCTGTTTAGTTTAATCTCTTCTGGCTAGTTAGCTTAATAGCTTAGCTAGTACTCCATCAACCAACTAATTATAAAACCTATCTAATTAATGTTTAATTTGTTCTTTGCATGCGATGTTGATGATCTGGATTTTGATTCATTCAATTCACAGACAAGTGTAGAATAGGATCCACACCACAAAACGATTGGTACTTCTTCAGCCACAAAGACAAGAAATACCCGACTGGCACGCGAACAAATAGGGCGACTACGGCTGGGTTTTGGAAGGCCACAGGACGTGACAAGGTGATTTGCTGCAACTCTAGACGGATTGGGATGAGGAAGACTCTTGTTTTCTACAAAGGCCGAGCCCCTCATGGCCAGAAGTCCGATTGGATCATGCACGAGTATAGACTGGATGACAACAACTTGGGTACCGATTCCAGTAGTGTAAGTCAAGTCAATTTTGTTTTATTAACTTAATTACTTGTCCACTTATTTCGTACGTAGTGATCAAATGCTATATTTATGTACCCAGCTGCAGTCCCCGTTTTGAAATTGAGTTAATTAATTGATGATCATATATATTGGAATGAAGGTTCCGGATGCCGCCGGGGAGGCCACACAAGATGAGGGATGGGTGGTTTGTCGTGTCTTCAAGAAGAAAAATCACCACAAGACCCTAGACAGCCCTACCAATTATTCAGCTATGGATGTGGTGGCAACTGGAAGTAGAAGCCAAATTACCAACAGTTCAGGTTCAGGTTCAGGGTCAGGTTCAGGTTCAGGTGACGAAGGGACCTTAGAACAAATTGTTCACCACGTGGGAAGGAATTGCAAAAAAGAAGGTGAATTAACAGCAATGGGTAGGCCAGGCCCAGGAGTTGTGATGCCATTGCCAGATGACACCGCCGTGGAAAACGGCCTCCCTGACAGATTTATGAAACTGCTTCCAAGTCTAGAGAGCACCAAGAAGTACTCCACGAGTGGCCAACCTTGTTTCCAACAAATTCAGGTACGGATGCTCTCAGATGATGATGATGATGTTGATCATCATCATGTTGATGATGATGGTGATTCCAATTCCATGGCCAACCAGGTCCATCTGATCAATGGCAATGGTGATCCCAACTCAGTTTATTATCTGTCGCCGCCGGAAACGAGCCCCGCCCATGACTCGATAGCCCTTGATCGGCTTCTCGTAGCTTCACAACTCAATGGCCTGACCGAGACGTCAAAGCAGCAGCTTGCCTATGCCTATGCCCATGCCCATTTCAACGAATCCACCATGCTTTTCTCTTCCCCGACCACCTATTATAACGATCTCCAATTACAGCAACAACTACGAACATCATCCTCCCCATCCAACAGGCCTTCCCATGGGTCGCAGGATGATCTTAATTATTATGGTCAATCCAATATTTGGAGCTTCGCTCGATCGTCCGTGTCATCTGCTGATCACCCACTTTGCCATCTGTCCAACGCGCCCGTATAACGAATTATTATTAATTAACCCCCACTTCGTATCACTATTTACTAATAATAATGATACACTAAATTGAAATCAATAATCTTTCAAGTTTGGGTCAATATTCACTTTACTTCCCACAATTTAAATTTGAACCTCGCAATTTAAAACTAGTTTCAATGAAATTCTTTCCTCAAAAACCATCAGAAAGCTGGTAAACAGGAAAGAATTACGTGCGCCTCATATATATATATATGCTTCTTTTTCTTTTGCAATTCCAACGGTTTCTCTGATGAAAGGATTAGATTGAAACTTGTTTTAAACAGCAGGATTTAAATTGTTTATATTGAAAAATTGGGAGAAGTGAAGTAAATAATCGTCCAAACATGAATGACTACTAAAATAATTTATCCTTAGTGGTATGTCGTCAAATAAAGTAAAGTAATGTTGTAATTATTGTTTTTTTTTATTGTTATTGTTAACTATAATGCAACAATATTCAAGTTATTACATGAATAAAATGAATAATTCTAAGAGATTCTGGTATGGTCTACTATTATTTTTTGTTTAACTAGAATGTATATCACTTCTATTTACGAATTTTACATATCTACAAACTTTATTTATAATTAGATTTATAATTTAGAATGAATGGTCTATATTCATTTGGAGTGTGACCCACAGTATACACAGTTGAATATGAACTATTTATATTTAAATTGTGGGTAACTTTTTGCGGGAATGCAACATTTTGGATTTTCATTTGCTATTTGATTACCAGCCGAGCAATGTTGGTTGTGGGACCAAAACCAGAACTTCATTATTGGGGTACTAAGTGGTGTTTACTATTATTTTTTCCCTCAACGAAATGAATGTAGATAGGATCTCAATTCTCAAATGACAAATCAATTTTATTCCGCAATTACTCATGTATAATTTAATTTTATGATAATTATATTATATTGTTATTTATGTCACACATTTTTTTTTATTAAAAAAAAAAACCAATCTTCCCACGACACTACCATCACAATAATTGTGTAATTAGAAACAAATGCTAAGTTTAACTCAATATGTTTTTATTGAGCTTATATATTATGAAAAAATTAAAGAACATTCATTTTTAAACAAAAGTATTAAACTCAACCAAAAAATCTCCATAATAAAACAAAGAAGGAACCTCTTGATTTCTTAAAGAATCATAACTCCATTACTTCGATATTATAAATTATTGGCATCAAGAGAACAAAAATGCTTTATAGAAAATAAATTCCATACTGGAATAAAGAAATCTCTAGACAAAAAAAAAAAAAAAAGAGAAGAAGAAAAAGAAGTGCTCATATATAGAGTAAAGTAATATTTAGATTTGATTTGTGATGAAATTACAGTTTTTAGGTGAACGATAGAGTGCATATATTTAGACCATGTTCAGAATGTAAATGTAGTGCAAGTCTGATAAGTCTAAGAAATTAAATATTATGATAGGATAATATATTAATTTTAAAAACATTAGAGATCCTATAGAAAATATTAGAAGTGCTATAAAATTTTTCTTGAAGCCTGGGACGGGCCCATGGCGCATCATTCAAAGGGTTGTTTGATAAGTTCCCTGTACCCGCAATTGTATTGGGGTGTATGGAAAAATTTTTTGCTATAATTTTTAATTTTTTATTATTAATTATAATTGTTTGTTCAGACAACTCAATAGTAGAGTGAATTAAGTTTAAAAACAATAATAATAATTTTAAATTTTTTTTAAAAATTATTTCAATTTTTCAAGCACATATAGCAGATAAAATGACAAATAAAAAATTAAAGAGGTTAAGGGAAAGAAAATTGAACCAGACACCAAGAGTTATAATAGTTTGGTTTCTTCTAAACCTACGTCAACTCCTCAAAACTCCTCTTGAGAATATCCACTAGGATCGAATGCTTTACAGACGTTTTTAAAAGCTTTTACAGTTTCAAAAAGATCATACAAAATAATTCAATATTTTTTTTAATTTCTCTTGAGTTTTTCTTTAAAGATGAGCACTCACTCTCTTAAAAGATCAATGGTGACTCAACCTCTAACACAATAAATATGAGAATCAAATATTCACTAACTCACTTGAGAATCAAAGATTCATTAACTTACTCTTTTTCCAAATGATTGAAAATAAATGAGTAATAAAGAGAGGATCGGTTTGAGGAGTATTGAAAAACAGTAAATGCTTTTTCAAGGAATTGAGTATTGATTTTGAGCAATAGAATAGTGTCCAAATCTCTGAAACTCTAAAAATTTACTCCTTATATAGGCATTTAAAGTAAATGGCCATTGGTGGGTTGATGGAGGTAATAAATGCTTTGAAATCCAATCATTGGAATCAGCGCGAGATTTGAAATCTGTTGCAGATGTTGACACAAAATTATTTGATGTTGACACAAAATATCCAGGACTTGGTTCTTCAAGTGGTTGTATTGACTCAGTTCTTCGTTGGTGTCGACCCAATTTCTGTATTTACCTCACCCACAAGTGGTGTTGACTCATGAATCATTTGATGTCGACCTCATGCATGTCTTCAGATTTTTGGGTGAGACTTTGGTGTCGACTCATATCTTTTTGGTGTCGATCCAATTTGTCAGAATAGCTACTGGAACTTTGGTGTTGACTCAAAATCGCTATGGTGTCGACTCATAAAGTTACAGTCAGCTTCAGGACTTTTAGAGTCAATTGATCTTCGTTTGGTGTCGATTCATAAAATCTCAGACAGTCTTAGTTATTTTGGTGTCGACTCATCTTCGTTTGGTGTCAACCCAAAACTCTTGCTTCCAAAAGGAACATTTGTGTCGACTCAACAAGCTTTGGTGTCAACCAATTTTGACTTGGAATTAAAAAATGACTTGTAACTCTGGTGTCGATCCATTTCTCTATGGTGTCGACTCATTTTGTTTCGCAGAGGGTGTTTTGGTGTCGACTCATGTGAATTTAGTGTTAACCCAAAAACTCAAAGTTTCGAACTCAAATGATCATTTGGTGTTGATTCAACACACTTTGGTGTCGACTCAAAATGAATCCTGATCCAATACTGGATGTGTCGACCCAAAATCATTTGGTGTCGACTCATTTGAGTTCTTAAAACGTCTTAGATAAAGATGTTAGGGTGTCGACTCAATTTCTCAAAGGTGTCGACACTCTTGAGAGTTTTAAGTGTACTTTGCCTTAAGGTGTCGACTCAAATATCAAATTGTGTCAACACAAAACGTTTTTATTTAGAACACTGGGTGTCAACCTATTTGATGCAAAAAGTCAGCGCAAATGACATAAGGTGTCGTCTCATTTGTCATGAAGTACCAACACTTACCCTTTTTAAAAATAATTAAATAAAATATTTTTAAATCAATTTAATTTAAAAAATAAATTATAAAAATCATCAAAATCTAATAAAAAAAATCATTGGGCTAACAATCACCCTTTTTTTGATGATTATAATATTTTTTTTAAAAATATTTAAAAAGATTTTGGACAAGAGTTCTCCCCTTATCTCCATGCCTTATGTTGGCCCAATGTCTTTTTAATTTGATTTTGATAATTTTGATAATTTATTTTCTAAGAATAAATAGTTTTAAATGAATAATATTTTATATTTCCAAAATAAAAGTGTTAACACATTTTGAACAATCAAAGTTGACACATTCGCAAAAAGAAAATGACTTTTATCTCAAAAAGGTACAAACACTTGAGCTTTCTTTAATTAGAATATTTTTATATTGATCTTAATTGAAAATTAAGTCAAACACTTTTAAGGCAAAGTATATTTGAAGCATATCAAGTGTGTCAACACCCATTGATTAAATGATTTGGCACCCTAACAGTTTTACAAGTTGATCTTCAGGTACCAAAAAGTTAGTGTCGACACAAACTAGTTTTGTGTCGACACAAAAGTGCCGAACTGCCCAGGATTCATTTTGAGTCGACACAAACCAAATTTATGTTGACACAAAAGTGATCCTTACTTTTAGTTTTCAAAAGTTTGGGTTGACACAAATGGAAATTGTGTCGACACAAAACAACTGAGATTTCCTATAGATTTTTTGTATCGGCCCCAAGATAATTTGTGTCGACACAAAAGTCCCGAGCCTGCCTGCAGAATTTTGATGTCGACCCCAAAAAGATTTGTGTCGACACAAAACAATCGAAGCTAACTGCAGAATTTTGGTATCGACCTCAAAGCACATATGTGTCGACACAAAAGTACCGAGACTCCCTGCAGAGATTAAGTGTCAACGCAAAAGGTAAGTTGAGTTGACAAAAAGTTGTTCCTCTGGATGCTGAAGTTTCAAACGAGTCGACACCAGATTTATTTGTGTCGATCCCAGAACGTTGGAAGGTAAAGTGCAGAAATTGTGTCGACCCCTCAGAAGATTTGTGTCGACCCAACCACTTGAAGAACCATGCCCTAAACACTTTGTATCGACACCAAAGCTACCTATGTCGACCCTAAGGACGAAAATTCAAAATACGGTAGATCTCAATGGTTGGATTTTTGGCATTTATTGCCCCCACTTACCTCTAACGGTCAAGAACTCACAAGAACTTATATAAGGAGTTACTTCTCAGCATTTAAGAAGGTTGGAGACTTGCATATACTATTTTATTGCTCAAATCAATCTCAAAAATCATCAACCTCACATTTATTGCTGCAACTCCTGTTCTTGTTGCTCATCTCTCTTTACCTTATCATTTATTATAAATTAATCTTGTAAAGAGAGTGAGTGTTTTTTATTTATTACATTTCATTTATTATAATCAAGGGTGAGTCATCCTTTAGCCTTTGAGTGAGTGAGTGAAACTCATCAAAGAAGAGTTCAAGAGAGATTATAAGAAAACATGCATGTTTATATAAGATCTTTTGAAGCTGATATAGGCTTGTGAATGTGCCAGTAAATATTCAGATAGCACAAGTGAAGACTTAAAGCTTGTAAAGGCTTGGAATACGCCCGCGAATTATTCTGAACAGTGAAAATACTCAAAAGAGATCTTGAGTAGTAGATGTAAGTTAGGATAAAGCCGAATCACTATAAATCTTTGGTGTCTGGTTCTTTTTCTCTATCTCTCATCTTTTAATATTTGCATTGCTTAAATATTTGCATATCTTGCTTTATTGTAATATTAAAAGATTTTTAAAAAAAATTTTAAATTGCGTTTTTTTAAAAGACTCAATTCATCCCCTTCTTGGGTTATCTAGATCTAACAAATGGTATCAGAGCTTGGGCTCTTGCTTTTGACTTGGCAGTCTAAGAGTTTTTTTTATGCCAACCACTAGTATTGGACCTGTCCAATCTGAAGGTTAATCGACCAACAGACCTCCTTTGTTCAATGGAATAAACTATAACTATTGAAAGATTAGAATGAGAATTTACATTCAAGCCGTAGACTATGACATTTGGCAGGTTATCATGAATGGACCCAAAAGACCTACTAAAACTGTTGAAGGGACTATTGTTCATAAACCAGAAGTTGAATAGACTAAAAATGACGTTAAAGAGATACAAAAAAAT
Source organism: Heliamphora exappendiculata (assembly GCA_034768845.1). NCBI lineage: Eukaryota > Viridiplantae > Streptophyta > Magnoliopsida > Ericales > Sarraceniaceae > Heliamphora > Heliamphora exappendiculata. The sequence goes on from JAOTRH010164596.1 coordinate 33,949, forward strand.
GCTAAAGCCATGAATCTCCTATATTTCTTACTTGACCCAAATGAGTTCAATAGAATCTCTACATGTGACACCGCAAAAGAAATATGGGATATACTCGAAATTACCCATGAGGGTACCAATCAAATGAAAGAGTAAAAAATCAGTCTACTTTTACATAACTATAAACTATTTAAAATGAAGTATGATGAAACTATATCTGATATGTTTACTCGCTTCACTGACATTATTAATAGACTGAAATCTCTTGGCAAGATTTACACTAATGCAGAAATTGTTAGAAAAATTCTGAGGTGTATGCCAAAGAGTTGGGAAGCAAAGGTCATGGCTATACAAGAAGTCAAAGACCTGATAGATTCAGCCTAGAAGAACTTCTTGGTTCTCTCATGACCCATGAGATGAACATCAAGATGGATGATGAGGAAGATAATAAAAAGAAGAAAGGTATCACCTTCAAGTCCTCAGCTGTTGAAGAAGAATCTGAGGAAGACTCCTCATGTGATGAAAATGAACACATAACTTTCATCACAAAAAAATTCAAAAAGTTTCTTTGAAATAAGAAACAAGGAGGAAAGAAATTCTTCAAAAAGGAAGAATACCGAGGTGAGTTCACTATGTTTAAAGGTGACTCTAGTAAATTCAAGAATGACTCCAAGAAAGAAGAAATCATTTGCTATGAGTGCAAAAAGTTTGAACACATCAAAGTTGAATGTCCTCAGCTCAAGAAGCAATTCAATAAAGGTTTCAAGAAAGCCATGATTGCAGCTTGGGGTGAAAGCGATGACAGCCATTCTGAGGATGAAAAAGAAGAAAATAAAATTGCCAATCTATGCCTTATGACCAGAGAAGATGATGACGTAACTCCTGATTCTTTTTCATTAGAAGAACTGCAAAATACTTTTGAGAATTTGCATGATGAGTTGAGAAAATTAGGTGCAAAAAATTCTATTTTAAAAAAGTTAGTTCTTTTCTCCTCAACTGAAATTGAAATTTTGAAAAATAAAAAATCTGCCTTACTAAAGAAAATTTCTGTTTTAAAAGATGAAAATAAAGTTTTAAGTGAAAAAATTGAGGATCTCACAAAAATCATTTATAAGTTTACTCAAGGAAAGAAAAATTTGAATAAACTTCTTGGGATGCGAAAATGTGTTTTTGATAAAGTTGGAATTGGTTACAAACCCAAGAAGAAACAAAAATTCTTGAGCAACATATTTTTCAAAGTATCATTAAATCATTCAAATACCACTTGCTTTCACTGTTATGAGTATGAACGCATTCTTATCCACTGTTTACATAAAAAATCCTTAAATATTTCTGTTAAGAAGGCTTAGGTTCCTAAAGTAACACACCCTCAAGAAACTAACATCAAAGAACCCAAGAAAATTTAGGTACCAAAAATCAAAACTTAATTCTCCTTGTAGGTGTGTCTCAAATCCTCATTCAAGGAAGGGATGGGGTACCTCGATAGTGCTTGCTCACGACACATGACAGGCGTCAAATCGATGTTTACATCTCTCAAGCCAAAAGATGGTGGATTTGTGGCTTTTGAAGACAATAACAAAAAAAAAATCATAGGAATTGACTGTATTGGTAAAATTCCTTCCCCTTCGATTGAAAGTGTTTTGCTTGTTAATGGTTTAAAACATAACCTTCTTAGTATAAGCCAATTTTGTGACAAAGACTACAAAGTTGTGTTTGATCATACTAAGTGTGTTATTGAAGACTCAACCAATAACAAAATTATTCTTGAAGGTCATAGGTATGAAAATATTTATACATTTACTCTAAATGATATTTCTAAGAATGACACCAAGTGTTTAGCTGCTTTGAGTGATAATAGTTGGTTATGGCATAGAAGGTTTGGACATGCACACATGAACTTGATTTTTAAATTTTTAAAAAAGAAATTAGTGATTGGGTTACCCCAGATCAAATTTTAAAAAGATAAAGTGTGTGATGCATGTCAATAAGACAAACAAATTAGAAGTTTTTTTCATTCTAAAAATGAGATTTCAACTTCTAGGCTATTACAACTATTGCATATGGACTTATTTCATCCAACAAGGACTTTAAGCCTTGGAGGCAAGAGATATGCCTTTGTTATTGTAGATGACTTCACTAGATACACTTGGGTACTATTCTTAACTCATAAGGATGAAGCCTTTGCTTCTTTTACAAAATTATCTCGGAGAGTTCAAAATAAATTTTTTTTTCAAATCACTAGTATCCGAAGTGGTCATGGTAGAGAATTTGAAAACAAAAATTTTGAAAAGTTTTGTGATGAAAATGGTATTAACCATAACTTCTCTGCTCCTAAAATTCCTCAACAAAATAGAGTTGTTGAGAGAAAAAATAAGATATTGAAAGAAATGGCTAGAACTATGCAATGTGAAAATAATCTACCAAGATACTTTTGGGCCGAGCTTGTCAACACAACTTGTTTTATCATAAACAGAGCTATGATAAGAGCTTCTCTCAAGAAAATCACATATGAGCTATGGAATGGAAGAAAATCTAATATCAGTTATTTTCGCGCCTTTGGGTGCAAATGTTTTGTTTTAAACAACAATAAAGAACTTTTGGACAAGTTGGATGCAAAATCTGATGAATGTATTTTTTTAGAATATTCTATATCTAGTAAAGCACATAGAGTTTTCAACAAAAGAACCATAGTTGTTGAAGAATCTATACATGTTATTTTTGATGAAGGTAACCTTGGTTCTTCAAAGGATTTTTGTAAAGATAACCTTTTAGATATAGAAAAAGGTATTGAAGATATCTTCATCAAAGATAAGGAAGATCCAAATCAAGAGGAAGCTTTAAATTGTCAACAAAATGCAGTTCAACAGATTACAGAATCTGAAAATACAAAAAATCTTGATTTGCCCAAAGAGTGGAGGTATGCTCATGGTCATCCAAAGATCTAATCATTGGTGATCCATCTCAAGGTATCAAAACTCGCTATTCTCTACATAATATTTGTGGTAACTTAGCATTCTTTTCTTAGATTGAACCAAAATATTTTGAGTAAGCCAAAAATGATAAATTTTGAATCTTGGCTATGCAAAAAGAGCTAAACGAATTTGAGAGAAACAAAATTTGGACTTCAGTCTCAAGACCTAAAGAACACTCTATTATTGGTACAAAATGGGTTTTTAAAAATAAAATAAATAAAAATAGAGTAGTTCTTAGGAATAAAGCTCAATTGGTAGCCCAATGTTACAATCAAAAAGAAGACATCGATTTTGATGAGACTTTTGCTCCCGTAGCTAGGCTTAAAGCCATTAGGATGTTGCTTGCTTTTGCATGCTTTAAAAACTTTAAACTCTATCAAATGGATGTCAAGAGTGCCTTTTTAAATAGTTTTATCTCGGAGGAAGTTTATGTGAAACAACCTCCTAGTTTTGAAAATCTAGATTTTTCAAACTATGTTTTCAAATTTACCAAAGCTCTCTATGGTTTAAAGCAAGCACCAAGAGCTTGATATGAAAGGTTTAGCAAATTCTTGATTGAAAATAAATTTTTTAGAGAAAAAATTGATACCACCATTTTTATCAAGTCTCAAGAAAGTGAAATGCTAGTTATACAAATTTATGTAGATGATATAATCTTTGGTGCAACTAACGAATCTCTTTGCAAGAACTTTGCTAAGTGTCTACAGAAAAAATTCAAAATGAGCATGATGGGTGAGCTCAACTACTTTCTAGGATTCCAAATCAAACAATCTCAAGAAGGAATCTACATCAATCAAGCCAAATACACGAAGGACATATTGAAGAGGTTTGACATGCTCAAGGCAAAGCCTATGGGAACTCTAATATGTCCTACAACAAAGCTTGATAAGGATGAAGATGGTAAAGTAGTGGATGAAAAGCGTTATAGAGGTATGATTGGATCTCTCTTATACTTAACTGCTAGTAGACCGGATATAATATTTAGTGTTTGTATGTGTGTTAGATTTCAATCTAATCCTAAGAAATCACATATGACCGCTGTTAAGTGCACCTTTAGATATCTCTTAAGAACACAAAACCTAGGATTATTTTATCCTATAGGAATAGCCTTTGAATTATTTGGCTATTCGGATGCTGATTTTGTCGGATCCAAAGTAGATAGTAAAAGTACAAGTGGTACTTTTCAATTCTTAGGACACTCACTAATCTCTTGGTTTAGTAAGAAACAAAACTCAGTAGTCTTGTCTATAGCTGAGACTGAGTATATTGCAGCTGGAAGCTGTTGTGCACAAATTTTATGGATAAAACAGCAATTAGAGGATTATGACTTTCACCTAGATCATATCCCTATTAAATGTGATACCACTAGTGCAATTAATATATCCAAAAATTTTATACAACACTCAAGAACAAAGCACATAGAAAATAGACATCACTTTATAAGAGAACATGTGCAAAAAGAAAATATTGAACTTAAATTTATAGGAATAGACTATCAGTTAGCTAACATTTTCACAAAATCTTTAAACGAAGAAAGAATATGCTTTATTAGAAGAGAACTTGGTATGTTATGGGTTCTAAATTAATGATTTATATGCCATACTAACATGACTTTTGTTGCATTTCAATATGCTTGATATTTTTTCTTGAATGTGAAAATGTGTTGACACAAGTTGAAAATATGTCGACATAAATGTGTGAAGTATCGACACAAACTGTATAGAAGTGGCACTGGGAACAAAAGTGTCGACCCCATTCTATTCAGTGTTGACACCATTGTTTTTTATAACTCTCGATAAATTTGTGTCGACACCAACCTTAACTTGGTCGACCCAAATGCCTGAATGTGTCGACACCAATTTAAATTGTGTCGACACCATCGATCTATTTTAATACCCACACTTGGACACGAAATGTGTCGACACCAAATTAAATTTGTGTCGACACAAATCGTTAAGTCTATAAAAAGGCGCGTCGGTCCCTGAAACGACATTTCGTTTTCCTCTCTTTCCTTATCAACTGTTCATCTCCCGCCTCTTCCTTCTCTCAAACCTTGAGTTGACTCCTTTCATCTCTGTCTCCAATCTAAACCAAGTTTCTTCAAAATGCCTCCAAAATGATGGGAAAGGGCTCCAAACGTTCAGCCAACGAGGGTTCATTAAACCCTAGGGCGTCGAAGAAGAAGAAGACCACGACGACGACGACGGAAACTGAACAAGCACCGGCGGCAACTGCCGAGGTAATCCTTTTCCAAAACCCCAAATCTCGTCAGCTTTATTTCTCTTCCTTTGTTAATCAAAAAATTCGTCCCGATCGGAGTATATATCTCGAATTTTTTGATTCCATTGAAATGAGATTCAAGGATCTCTTTTCAAGCCTCGGATGGGAGGAACTTTTACAAATTTATAAACCTCACTATCCCAATTTAGTCAAATCTTTCTATGCTCACTTTCAGTTCTCACGTTTTTAGACCACCACTTTGGTGAATGGTAAAGACATTGTGTTGACCCCATCTTCCCTCAATAAAATTCTAGACCTACACTCTGGAGAAATTTGTGTTCACCACAGTCAAAAATTTATTGAGATTAATGGCTTCTCTTTTGAATAATCTGTCAAAAATATTTTTGAAATTGTTGAACTTGACCCCACCAAGCCTTTAGAGGCTAACTCTCTTAAACCAGAAATGCGCATCTTGCATCATATGGTCAATCATATCTTCCTTCCCCAGTTGAAAAAATTTGGTGATGTATCCTATATGTACATTTTTATAATGTGGTGTATTCTGGAACAGAAAAGCCTTAACCTAGACTTTCTCTTCATTTTTCATATGATACACTCTCATAGTAAGAAAAATTCATCTCTCCCTCACGGAATGTACCTTACCAGAGTTTTTCGTCACTTTGGCATCGATCTCTCTGAAGAAAAGGTTGTTGCTTTTTCTAAACACGATTTGTACGGCCAGCCCTCCCTGAAGCATATGCAGATTGCACATGTGGACGACGTTTGGACTATATCTCGTCGAGGCACTCCTGCCCCTACCAGGACTCCTCCCCGTGCCTCTCAAGACATCCCATCCATCCCCATTGATCTCGATTCTCCACCAGTTCCACCTGTTGACACTCCAGGACCATCTCATACTGCTCCTCCTCACACCACTTCAATTCATGTTCCCTCTGTTGCATCATCATCATCCTCTGTCCTTGTTCAAGTTGACCTTTCTGAGGTCTTTTCTTTAATCAATGACTTGTCCTCCAAAATCACTCTTTTTCAAGCCAAAGTTGATTCTGACTTTTTTGACTTGAATCACACCGTTTCTTTTCTTTCTGAGAAAGTCAAATCTATTAAAAAATCAAATCGCTTCTTGAGAAAGAAAATTGAACGTGCTACAGATGCCGGTAGATCCTTATGTTGCACCATGAACGATGGCATCGTCTCCATTGTCAACGCAAACAATGCCATCTTACGACAAGTTGGCAAGGAATACGATGAAGGGATCGTCACGGCTGTGCATACAAACTCCCAGAAGGTAGAAGAGCACTTAAAATGGATCAAGGGTGCATGGGCAAATTAGTTCAAGCCCAAGAAAACCAAAGAGGAAAAAGAAGCAAGACTGAAAAGGGAAGCTGACCTTACCTTGGCAGCACAATCGGAAGCCCTGGCAGCGGATGAAGCCCAGGACGAACGAGCACATGCAGCAAAAAAAATGGGCTTCAACAAGCAAGGACAAAGCCAAAGAAAAGAAAGAATTTAAACGCTTCATGGACAACCCTTAGTTTTTTTTTGATAATTACAAAACGGGAGAAAAGTAGAAGAAGAAGTGTATAAGTGAAGGGGAGGGAAAGTGAAAGAAGTTTGTAAACATTTCAGTAAAGTTTTTTATTGGAAGGTGAAGTTGTAAACATACTTTTCTTTTGGTATTTTTGCTTGAATGGTTTAAGATGTTTGAACTTTTTCTGGTTGAATGAAAAAAATTATTATCCTAGTGATTGATTATATCTAATTCATTTGCCTATGATTGCTTGTTGAATAAATTGGATGAGTTTGGATAAAATCACTTTGCACATTCACTCCTTTGTACAAACTAGAATAAATTTTAAATGCTTCTTGATTTCTTGTGCAAATTATGTCAAAAATTGTATATTTTCACTTTGATGTATGCCTAGTCTTTATATTTTCGTTTAATGTTTAAGACATATCGATAAGAGGAGAACCCTTATTGAAAAATATTTTAAATTATTTTTTAGAAAATAGTAATATGGTTATAATCATAAAAAATAGGAGATTATTAGCCAAAGAATTTTTTAATTTGATTTTGATAATTTTTATAATACATTTTTTAAGAATAAATGGTTTTAAATGAATAATATTTTATATTTTCAAAATAAAAATGTTAATACATTTTAAACAATCAAAGTTGACACCTTAGCAAAAAAAAAAACATTTTATCTCAAAAAGGTTCAAATACTTGAGTATTCTTTAATTAGAATATTTTTGTATTGATCTTAATTAAAAATTAAGTCAAACACTTTTAAGGCAAAGTATACTTGAAGCATATCAAGTGTATCAACACCCATTGATCAAATGGTTTGACACCCTAACAGTTTTACAAGTTGATCTTCAGGTACCAAAAAGTTAGTGTCGACACAAACTAGTTTTGTGTCGACACAAAAGTGCCGAACTGCCCAGGACTCATTTTGAGTCGACACAAACCAAATTTACATTGACACAAAACTGATCCTTACTTTTAATTTTCGAAAGTTTGGGTCGACACAAATGGAAATTGTGTCGACACAAAACAACCGAGACCTCCTGCAGATTTTTGGTATCGACCCCAAGACAATTCGTGTCGACACAAAAGTCCCGAGCCTGCCTGCAGAATTTTGGTGTTGACCCCAAAAAGATTTGTGTCGACACAAAACAATCGATGCTGACTGCAGAATTTTGGTAACGACCTCAAAGCACATATGTGTCGACACAAAAGTACCGAGACTCCCTGCAGAGATTTAGTGTTGACACCAAAGGCAAGTTGAGTCGACGCAAAGTTGTTTCTCTGGATGCTGAAGTTTCAAATGAGTCGACACCAGATTTATTTGTGTCGACCCCAGAACGTTGGAAGGTAAAGTGCAAAAATTGTGTTGACCCCTCAGAAGATTTGTGTTGACCCAACCACTTGAAGAACCATGCCCTAGACACTTTGTGTCGACACCAAAGCTGGAAATTCAAAATACGGCAGATCTCAACGGTTGAATTTTTGGCATTTATTGCCCCCACCTACCTCCAACGGTCAAGAACTCACAAGAACTTATATAAGGAGTTATTTCTCAGCATTTAAGAAGGTTGGAGACTTGCATTTACTGTTTTATTACTCAAATCAATCTCAAAAATCATCAAGCTCACATTTATTGCTGTAACTCCTGTTCTGTTCCTAATCTCTCTTTATTCTTTCATTTATTATAAATTAATTTTGTAAAGAGAGTGAGTGATCTTCATTTATTACATCTCATTTATTGTAATCTAGGGTGAGTCACCATTTAGCTTTTGAGTGAGTGAGTGAAACTCATCAAAGAAGAATTTAAGAGAGATTAAAAGAAAACAGGGGCTTATTTTCATATGATCTTCTTGAAGCTAACGTAGGCTTGTGAATGTGCCCGTAAACATTTAGATAGCTCAAGTGAAGAGTTGAAGCTTGTAAAGGCTTGGAATACGCCCACGAAGTATTCTGAACAGTAAAAATACTCAAGAGAGATCTTGAGGCGTGGATGTAGGCTAGGATAGAGCAGAACCATTATAAATTTCTGGTGTCTGGTTCTTTTTCTCTATCCCTCATCTTTTAATATTTGTATTACTTAAATATTTGCATATCTTGCTTTATTGCAATATTAAAAGATTTTTAAAAAAAATTTTAAATTATTTTTTTTAAAAGGCCCAATTCATCTCCTCTTGTGTGGGCTAGATCTAATACCTTAGACAAATTAAGCAATCACAACAATAAAGCATTCAACAACAGTGTAATACATATGTTTAAGAGAATTTGTAATTTAATTTAGAAGTATTCTAAATTTATTAAAAATTGTATAACAGTTCAAAATGCGTAAGTCTATTCAACAGTCTTTATCATAGCAAATGTAACAGTATATATGTGTAACTAGTGAAATATTCAAAGTACCAAGCACTATGCAGTTGATAGATTCAAATCTCAGTATGGCATTCAACACTTAATTAGCTGTTCAAAATAAAATGTAGGGCAATGATACAACAATTGATATGAAATCCAAAAATGTCATTCATAAATGTGAAAATTTCATACAAATAACACTTTAATTGTTCTTAAAAAACCAATATACATTCATTCATTCACATAAAAAAAACTTAATAGAAATATGTTCATCCACAACAACAACAAAAAATATATGTTTTCAAGTTACAATTTCTCATTCAAAGCAAAAACACAAAAACTTCTTCTTGACTTTCTTCTCTATTGTTTTCTTCTTCTTCTTTTTCTCCCCTTATGTAATATTATAAAAAAAAAACTACTTCAAAGATCATCCATTTGTTTCTTGAGAGCTTTCTTTTCCTATTACTTCTTCTTTCTCTCATATGCCTTCTCTTTGGAGAAGTGTGCCCTTTTTTCCTTCTTTTCCTTTAAGAATACTACATACGATAAAGACATACATGAATGTGACATCACTGAGCTTACCAAATTGAGGCAAGAAGACATGATTCATGAAATAATAAAGAATTCTCATTTGAGGTTTGAGAAAGTTAACCTCAAGAGGTTTGGTAGGATCAATAACCTCAAGTTCGAAGATTTGTTTCATTGCATCGTGAAAGGATAACCTTTCAATGGTTTTTTTCTTTTTGTTGCAGTGAACAAACAATCGACCTTCAAGAAGGCCAAGAATCTCATTCTGAATTTTATGGGTCAAAATGATGTCCACACCATTCACCCAAGTAGTGATAGTGTTGTCAAGAGTGTCAGTAACTTTGATGTGGGCATAAAAGAGTTTAACAAGTGTGTGGCAGTGAATGTGATGGATTTGTAGGAAGTTCATCCAACCAAGGTTGGTGAACTATTTAGAGAAATTCATTTCGATTGAATCAAAAAATTGAAAATCTATAGATCGGCCAGAAATTACCTTTCGATTTGCGAATGATTGGAAGAAATTTTTTTTGTATTTTGTGAACTAAAACCTCAAGAATGAGTCGATTGGAGCGACGATTTTTGGTCCAGTCTTGTTATTCTTTGATTTTTTCTGCTTCTTTGCTACTCTAGGGTATGATGGCCCTTCGTCATAGCGTTTGCTTCCCTTACCAATGGTTCTTGCTGCCATTGAAGGTGAGAGAAGGAGGGGAAGAGAC
>JAOTRH010164597.1:0-12685 GCA_034768845.1 Heliamphora exappendiculata
GTGTTTTGGGGGTGTTGGGGGGTTTTGGGGGTTTGGGGGGGTTTGGGGGGTAGTTTGGGGGTCTGGGGTGGTTTTGAGAGGGGTTTTGGGGTGCTGATGGTAGTTTTCGTTAAAAATTTTAACAGTTAAATTTATTTGATGTAAACCTAAGGGGATGTTAGTGATATTTGAGAATCCATAAGGAAGGTTTCTGTTTTTATTAGAAACCTCATGGGAGATCAGCGCAATTTACCCTTATTTTTATTAAAATAATTTAATTAAAGGGCTTTTAGTTAAAAGTCTAAAAAAATAAATTTTAATGCACAAGATTCATTAATAAAATTTTAACATATAAAGTTTAATTGCGTGATTGTTTTTAAAAATACATTGTAAATAAATAAATTTAACTATTTTGCATAACAAACAGATAAATTTATCTATTTGATATTAATTTGCTATTCATTTGTTTAATGGCTCTGTTTGGGTAACATAGCCAATAAATAAGCTATATCGTTTGGGTAATCAAATAAGTCAAATTTTAAGTCAAAAGTAAATAAGCCAATAAGCCAAATAAGCCAAGAATAAGTCAAACAAAATGACTTATTCAAGTAAATAAACCAAAAATAAGCCAAACAAAGTAGTTTAAATAAGCAAAAAAACCATTTATCACCCAAACGAAGTGGCTTATTTATATTTTGGCTTATTTGCTAATAAGCAAATAAGCTGGTCACCCAAACAGGACCAATATAAATAGGGATGGCAATTTTCTTGCCTCGCCCTGCCCCGCCCCGCTTTGTAGAATTTTTTTCGTCCCCGATAACAAACGGGGTGAGAACGGTATTTTCTCTCCCCGTCCCGTTTTTCCCGCACCGCCCCCGATTACATAAAATAAATATTTTTTAAATATTAATATATGTATAAAATATATATTTTATAAATATAATAAGTTTAAAATATTAAAATATTATATTTATCTCTAATTTTTCTTTTATATTTTTTATATTTTGTATATTTAGTTATATTAATTCATCAATTATTATTATTTATTTATTATATTATTTATAACTTGTATTAATATTACTCTTTTAAACCTAAAAAATTATACCCAAAATATTCCCGTCCCCACCCCGTTCCCCGCTATTTTTTGGATATTTTTCTCCGTCCCCGCCCCGATCAAATAGGAAACGGGGATGGAGGAACTAATCCTCGGTCCCGTCCCGCCCCATTGCCATCCCTAAATATAAATACAGATATATTTATCTGTTTGCATATGTATATCAATACAGATAATGTAAATAGATAAATTTATCTATATTCTTTATACATGCTTTTAATAAGACAAATAAATTTATCTGTATTATTTATACGTATGTTTAATAAAATATAGATAAATTTATTTGTGTCATTTATACATATTTTAAAAAGACACAGATAAATTTATCTATATTCTTTATACATACTTTGAATAAGACAAATAAATTTATCTATATTGTTTACACGTGTTTTTAATAAAAAATAAATAAATTTATCTACATTCTTTATATATGTTTTGAAAAGACACTAATAAATGACACCATGAGATATAAAAAAAAGATCATATATGAGATGAATAAAAATATACCCTATCCTATTTCATGTTCGAAATAAATTTAATAAATTTTTTATCCAAATCAATACACTGTTTGGAGTAAAAATATAGTATATTATTACTTATATCACTTCTAATTTGGTATAACCTTATACAATATTTATTATATGTAAGACTATGTACCATTTCTTTTTCTTTTTTTTGTGATATATATGCATGTTCGGTGTTTTGTATACGTTTTGGCATTTTTGCCTTAATTAATACACTGTTTGGAGTAAAAATATAGTATATTATTTCTTATATCACTTCTAATTTGGTATAATCTTATACAATATTTATTATATGTGAGACCATGTACCGTTTCTTTTTTTTATGATATATATGCATGTTCGGCGATTTATATGCGTTTTGGTGCATATTTTGATTTAAATAAGCATGCAAAGTTGGTCCCGAGGGCTGCGGGGAATTTCGGTACGAATTTTAAAAATTCAAAAAAAAATATTTTGGAGGTGTATAAATATCTAGAGTTAGATATTTTCAAAAGATATTTTTAAAACTTCTCTACTAAATTTCCTCCATATTCTCTCTACCTTCTCTCTAATTTCTCAGAGGCCTAGGGCTTGGTTTTTGACGGACTAACAGTCGATCTCTGTTATAGGCATCATGCTCTACGCATCCATCTGGATGGAATTTTATTCTGACGAAGCTCGATTTTATACATGGATCGAGGAGTCGAATTTTTGAATCACCGAGGTATGATTTTAGACTGTATAACTGTTTTAGGGTGATATATGTAATTATATGCAATTTCACCATTTAAAAACACATAAAAAGATGATTAATGTTTTAAATTTAGTTTGGGTTAAAACCATTTTCGGCGTTTTTGGTAGATGGAAGTGTGTTTTAAGAGTTTCCTTTCGAGGTTTGGGAGTGAGGCTTGGGCGTGTTGATGTCCGAGGGTGTTTGATGGGCGTTTAGAGGTTTGATTTGTGGTTTGGAGGCAAAATCGTATTTTTTGAGCAGGATCAGTTGACTGAAGCTATGAGTTCAGTCGGTTGGATCATCATTTGGTGCGTTCAGTCGACTGAAATTTTTTCTTTTTTGGTTCTCTTTTTCCAGAGAGTTTTTCAGTCGACTGGGGGCTTGGGCCAGTCGACTGGGGTCTTGTGTGGGCTGTTGGTGTTGTTTTGGTGGTTCCGTGGTTGAGTTTTGGCTTTCCTCGCCTTCCTTGAATGGTTTTAAAGCGATGGATTTATGCAATCTCGTGTTTCGGAGGTTGGTTTTCAAAAGAATGGTTTGAAAAATGAGTTTTTACGAAAACTTCGAGGAAAAACGTGTTTTGTTAGAGATTTGGTGCTGACCCTTGCGGTTGAGGCTCAACCTTGGAAATATTTGATAATAGTGTGTGTTTTTACATACCGATTGATCTCTATGTTAATGGATGGATCTATATATTTTTATTTGATCTCCATGTTGATGGATGGATCTATATACATGTTTCATGTATTTGTAAAAATGTTTTGGTTTTATGAGATAATTCTCTAGATGTACCGTAATAGCGGGTATGTGGCACGAGTTGCTCTCGGTGTAAATCTAAAAATGTGCGCAGAGTAGGTACCTTTGTCCTTCGGAATAGTTCCCATAAAGAAGGTAGTAAGTGCTTTTATCCTTCGATTTTAGTCTGTAAAGTCAGCTTTTATGTTATGGTGCTCCGTATAGAACTTGTCATTACCTAGCCAGTCCTATGATGTATAGGGATTGGGTAAGGAGCAGGAGTCTATAGTTGTTTCTTCTGTCCCTTTGTGACGAAGTCGGTACATAGGATTCATTCTCTTTTCCTCGGTGTGTGATCTGAGTGAAAAATTAACGTTTTGGTTACTGTTTTTCTTCAACTGTAAAACGTTATTTTGGCATTGCTTAAATGCTTGGTTGTGGAGAGAAAACTATTTTTGGAGGTTTATGGAAAACTTGGGATTTTATGACGTAAAACCCTTTTAGTTTTGTTTGTGGTTGGGTTAGCTCCCACCATATGACTGCATATCTGCTTTATAGCTTTATAGTCTATTTCTATTAGGTTTCGGCTCATTGTGTGGGATTTTGTCTTAAAAAAATTTTCAGGTTTGGAGGTTGATGATCATGAGGAGTTGATCTAGTGGAGCCATGGTGGCGAAAAGCTTTAGTAGTTTTCTTTTTTGTATGCCTGCTTTAAGGCACATTTTGTATGTCTCAGGGCAACATACTCATGCATGTTATACATGATGTTTACTGTTTAGGAGAGATGCATGTGGGGTTTTTATTTGATTTCAATAGGTGGATTTGAATGTATGAAAACTTATTTTCATAAAACTGGTGTTTGGTAAATTTTCACATGACCCTGAGTTTTGGGGCGTGACAACTTGATATCAGAGTTTTGGGTTCGAATACCTATGAGCTTTGAAAAGAGGGTTTATCACCTGGTGAGGTTGATTTTGTATGCTTGCTTGCATGTATATAAACATTTTTATAACATGTTGTTAGCCTTTCGAGCATAATTATTTGTGAATATGTGGGTATGGAGGTTGAATCTTAAGATTAATAAGTCTTTCCTTAGGGTGTTTGGAATAATAGATTTAGAAGCCAAGTTAGAAATGCATTTGGCCGACGTGTTTTCTAGTAAGGAATCTGAATAGGTTATCTAAATGGACAAGTCTATTTTATTGGTTCTCCTTGGTATGTGAGATGTGTTTACATAATCTTAAATGGCTACGCGTTAGCATGCTTGTGTACGTTATGTGTTTATGTTACGTAGTAACACGATGTAGGAAAGGTTATCTTGTTATATTGCTTTCTATAGAATTATGTCCACACGGGGAGTGCGGGGACGAGGTCATGGCCAAGGCCGTAGCCGAAGTCATGCTTATGCTCAAGTTCCGGAAGAAGAAAATATTCCTGCCCCACAAGAACAAATGGGTGGTGTTGATATTGGTAGTACTAATGTCATCTAGGAGATGCTTGCCACTATGAGAGTTATAGCTGAGGCAACCAGGGCCGGAGTAAGGGTTCTTGAGCCAAGGGCTTCTGTGGCTATGAGGGAGTTTCGGCGGTTGGATCCTCCAACTTTTTTTGGGGAGCCAGACCCCAAAGTTGCTATTGAGTAGTTGAAAGCGACCACATCTATCTTCGATACTCTAGATATCGAGGAGAATGCTTTGCGGGTGAAGTTGGCGGCATTTCAACTACGGAAAGATGCCGGGAAGTGGTGGAAGTTCACCAAGACCACGGTGGATGATACGTGGGCCGCTTTCACAAGAGTTTTCTTGGAGAAGTATTTTTTGAGATCTTTGAGGGATACTTACCGAGAGGAGTTTCTCTCTCTTATTCAGGGAAACCTTTCTGTGGTTCAGTATGAGGTCAAGTTTGTGAATCTGTTGCGGTTCGCCGCTGAGATGGTATCTACAGAGGAGTTGCGCACTAGGAGGTTTGAGAGGGGCCTTCGACCTACCATCAAAGATAGGATTGCAGCTCTGGGTCTAGATGTGTACATCGCGCTGGTGGAAGCTACCATCCGAATGGAGAATTACTGGCAGAGAGCCGTAGAGTTAGAGAGAGTGGGAGTCAGCAGGGCAGTGGAGATGCACAGTTCCAGAGGCGCGGGAAAAAGTGCCAGAGGTCGTCTAGACCTAGTTCTCATTTTGTTTGCTCGTATCAGCAGCAGTCGTCCACACCTGCACCTGTAGTGGCCTCGATAGGAAGGCCAGGGCAGCGAGAGCTAATTTGTTATCGATGCAAACAGCCGGGGCATCGTTCAGTTGAGTGCCCACAGAAGGGCTAGGTACAGAGTTTAGCGCCTGTCCAGTCACAGGCAAGAGATCCACTAGTATGCTTTGGATGTGGTCAGTCCGGGCATATTCGCATATTCTGTCCCCAGGAAGGGAGTGTCCAGGGTGCAACGAGAGTGCTAGCTGTTCCATCTGCGCAGAGACGGCAGACTCCTCAGCAACCTAGGTCCCAGACATCTAGGTTTACGAAGGGAGGTACTTCAGCTCAGTCAGTGAGGCAGCCGACGACTCAGGGTTATGGTGGACAGACCAGACCACCGCAGGCCAGGGCTTATGTTCTTGCTGATCACGGTACTTCCAAAGCACCAGTTGCATCTGATGTTGCAGCTACTCCAACCATGATCATAGGTACTCTTCTAATCTTTAAATCATGGGTCAGTGTTCTTATCGACACAGAAGCATCACATTCTTTTATCTCTTCTTCTTTTGCATATGCATTGGGGTTACAGATAGACCCGCTGGGTAGTGCATTGAACGTAGAAACCCCAGTCCGTGGGAATGTGATATTGAGTAGAGTTTACAGATCCTGTGAGTTAAGAGTCGCCGGTCATTGTTTAGAGTTCAATTTTATCATTCTAGACATGACCACGTTTGATGTCATCCTAGGGATGGATTGGTTGACTACCTACCTTGCCTTTATAGACTGTGAGCAACGGAGAGTGTCGATTTGTATGCCGGAGGATGACTGCTTCTATTTTGTGGGTGATCGGGATGTGGTCTTGGTGTCTATGCCCGGTGCTTCTTGGGTTCGAGGGAACTTAGGTTTCCTTTTTTCTTCTCTCAGGTTAGATGATCTAGGTGAGGTTCAAAGGAAGCTACCCCTTGTGGTCTGTAATTACCCAGATGTCTTTCCTGATGATTTATTTGAGTTGCCACTGAGCTGAGATGTGGAGTTCTCCATTGATCTTGTTCCAGGAGCTGCTCCCATCTCTGTGCTATCGTATCGCTTTGCACCAGCTGAGTTGCGAGAACTCATGGTGCAGTTGCAGGAGTTCCTAGACAAGGGATTTGTCCGGCCGAGTACGTCACCATAGGGAGCCCTAGCTCTTTTTGCAAAGAAGAATGATGGGTCCTTGAGACTATGTATAGACTACAGGAAGCTGAATTAGGTAACAGTGAAGAACAAGTATCCTATGCCAAGGATTAACGACTTATTTGATCAGTTAAAGGGGTTGTGCTGCTTTTCAAAGATTGACTTGAGGTTAGGGTACCACTAGCTGAGGATTAGGGACGAGGACAAAGCGAAGATCGCTTTTCATACTCGTTATGGTCACTATGAGTTTCTGGTTATACCGTTCGGTTTGATGAACGCACCTGCGACATTTATGGATTTGATGAACCGTATCTTTCACCCTTATCTGGACAGTTTTGTGGTGGTATTCATAGATGACATTCTGATCTATTCACCCACGAGAGAGATAGACGAGGAGCATCTGCACGTTGTCTTGCAGCTTCTGAGAGAACATCGGTTGCATGCTAAGTTTGAGAAGTGTGAGTTCTGGATGTCAGAGGTGAGATTCCTTGGGAACGTGGTGTCGAAAGATAGGGTATCAGTAAACTCATCGAAGACTAATGCCGTGATGGATTGGCATCGACTGAGGAACATCTTTGAGATTCGTAGTTTTCTGGGTTTGGAAGGTTATTATTGGTGGTTCGTCAAGGATTTTTCTAGGTTAGCAGCACCTATGACGCGCCTGATGCGGAAGGGAGTTATGTTCGTATGGAGCGAGTCCTGTGAGTCAGCTTTCTCGGAGCTAAAGAGGAGATTGACCAGTGCGTCAGTGTTGATTATTTTAGAGTGAGGTCTGGGGTATATAGTATATTGTGATGCGTCATACGATAGTTTGAGATGTGTATTGATGCAGGGAGGTAAGGTTGTAGCCTACGACTCGCGACAGCTGAAGATACATGAGAAGAACTACCCTACACACGATCTGGAGTTAGCAGCCGTGGTCTTCGCCTTGAAGACGTGGCGACATTATCTATATGGTGAGCACTTTTAGGTTTTCTCTGATTACGAGAGCTTAAAATACTTATTTTCGCAGAAAGACTTGAATCATCACCAGCGACGATGGATGGAGTTATTGGGAGACTACGACTTTGATTTGCAGTACCACCCGGGAAAGGTAAATGTTGTAGCTGACGTGCTCAGTAGGAGATCTCATGGTTCGTTAGCTTCTGTGGCTATACGAGAATGGGATATGCTTGAGGATGTTGGGGAGTTTGATCTGTGTCTCGGAGAGACAAGGGCAGGTGCAACCTTGCATTCAGTAGCTTCACAGCCCGCATTGGTTGCACACATGTTAGAGACTCAGTGAACCGATCATGAGGCTTAGATGATACGAGATCGCATTGCTAGTGGGAAGGACACAGCAGGATGGACGGTGGGTTCAAATCAGAGTTTGAGGCTGACGGGGCAGCTGTTTGTGCCAGAGTCGTGCCGTGCTAAGGTGCTACATGAGTTTCATCATTCACATCTTGCAGTGCATCCATGAGGCACGAAGATGTATCATGATTTGCGCCATCAGTCCTGGTGGACCGAAATGATGAGAGACGTGATCCGATTTGTGTCTCGGTGCCTTACTTGTTAGCAGATAAAGGTGGAACACCAGAGACCGGCAGGATTGTTGCAGCCTTTGCCTATATCTAAATGGAAGTGGGAGAATGTCACGATGGATTTTGTATCTGGACTTCCTCGATTGCCAGCGGTGCATGATGCTGTTTGGGTTGTGGTTAATAGGTTGACAAAGTCTACACTTCCTCTTTATTGGAGTAAGAGATCCAGTGGACAGACTGAGCAGATTATACATCCGAGAGATAGTCCGACTACATGGAGTACCTGTGACTATTGTTTCTGATCGAGTCTCGTGCTTTACATCGCAGTTTTGGCAGAGTCTTCAGATGGCTTTGGGGATGAGCTTGACTTTCAGCACAGCTTTTCACCCCCAGACCGATGGTCAGTCTGAGAGGACCATATCGATTTTATAGGACATGTTGAGAGCCTGTGTGCTTGATTTTTGGGGTTCTTGGGAGGACCATATATCATTGACAGAGTTTGCATACAACAACAGCTATCAGTCCAGTATTGAAATGGCACCGTATGAGGCTCTGTATGATAGACTGTGTAGATTGCCGGTGTGTTGGACAGAGGTGGGTGAAACCACTGTTTTGGGACCCGACTTGGTACAGGAGACTACTGAGAAGGTTGCAGTGATTTGTCAGCGTCTGGTGACAGCTTAAAGCCACCAGAAGAGTTATGCAGATCAGAGGAGGAGACCGTTAGAGTTTATCGTGGGAGATCATGTGTTTCTGAAGGTCTTTCCACATAGAGGCTTGATGAGATTTGGCTACAGCGGGAAGTTTCACCGCGCTTTATTGGACCTTTTGAGATCCTAGAATGGATTAGCGTGGTAGCATACCGCCTGGCTTTGCCACCTCAGTTAGTATTCGTGCACAATGTGTTTCACGTTTACATGCTTCGGAGGTACGACCCTGATCCTTTTCATGTTCTGGATTAGGCCGAGTTGCGAGTTGATGAGGATATCACATATGAGGAGGGTCCAGTAAAGATCTTAGATACAAAATAACAGGTGTTACGGGGGAGAACGATTGCTAATGTCAAAGTTTAGTGGCTTTATCACGAGGTTGAAGAAGCGACTTGGGAGCTTGAGCTTGGGGTTCGTGCGAGATACCCAGAATTGTTTATCTCGTGACCTTGTAGTGAATTTCGGGAGCAAAATTCCTTAAGGGGGGAGAGTTGTGAGACCCTGTACCATTTTTTTTTATATATATGCATATTCGGTATTTTATACACGTTTTGGCGTTTTGGCCTTAATATGCTTATATGCGTTTTGATGCATGTTTTGATTTAAATAAGCATGCGGGGTTGGTCCCGGGGACTGCGGGAAGTTACGGTGCAAATTTTAAAAATTCAAGAAAAAAAATTTTTGGAGACCTATAAATATCTGGAGTTAAATATTTTCAAAAGATATTTTCAAAATTTCTCCGCTAAGTTTTCTTCATATTCTCTCTGCCTTCCCTCTAACTTCTCGGGGGCCTGGGACTTGGTTTTTGACGGACCAACAGCCGATCCCTATTATAGGCATCGTGCTCTACGTATCCATCCAGACAAAATTTTATTCCGACGAAGCTCAATTTTACACGTGGATCGAGATGTTAAATTTTTGACTCACCGATGTAGGATTCTAGACTGTATAACTGTTTTAAAGTGATATATATAATTATATGCAGTTTTACCGTTTAAAACGCATGAAAAGGTGATTTTTGCTTTAAATTCAGTTTAGGTTAAAATCATTTTTTGGCATTTTGGGTGGATAAAAGTGTGTTTTGAGGGTTTCCTTTCGAGGTTTGGGAGTGAGGCTTGGGCGTGTTGATGTCCGAGGGTGTTTGATGGGTGTTTAGAGGTTTGATTTGAGGTTTGGAGGCAAAATCGTAGCTCAAAAATATTTTTTGGGCAGGATCAGTTGACTGAAGCTATGAGCTCAGTCGACTGGATCATCATTTGGTGCATTCCGTCAACTAGACCTAGGAGGTCAGTTGATTGAAATTTCTTCTATTTTGATTCTCTTTTTCCAGAGAGTTTTTCAGTCTACTGGGGGCTTGGGCCAGTCGACTGGGGTCCTGTGTGGGCTGTTGGTGTTGTTTTAGTGGTTCGATGGCTGGGTTTTGGCTTTCCTCGCCTTCCTCAAATGGTTTTAAAGTGATGGATTCATGCAATCTCATGTTTCGAAGGCTGGTTTTCAAAAGAATGGTTTGAAAAAGAAGTTTTTATGAAAATTTTGAGGAAAAACATGTTTTATTGGATGTTTGGAGCTGACCCTTGGGTTGAGACTCAACCTTGAAAATGTTTGATAATAGTGTGTGTTTTTACATACCGATTGATCTCCATGTTAATGGATGAATCTATATATTTTTCTTTGATCTCCATGTTGATTGATGGATCTATATACATGTTTCATGTATTTGTGAAAATGTTTTGATTTTGTGAAATGATTCTCTAAATGTACCGGGATAGTGGGTATGTAGCACGAGTTGCCCTCAGTGTAAGTCCGAAAACATGCGCAGAGTAGGTACTTTTGTCCTTCGAGGTAGTTCCCGTAAAGAAGGTGGTATGTGCTTTTATCCTTCGATTTTAGTCTATAAAGTCAGCTTTTACGTTATAGTGCTCCGTATAGAACTTGCTATTACCTAACCGGTCCTATGATGTATAGGGATTGGGTAAGGGGCAGGAGTTTATAGTTATTTCTTATGTCCCTTTGTGACGGAGTCGGTATATAGGATTCATTCTCTTTTCCTCGATGTGTGATCTGAGTGGAAAATTAACGTTTTGATTACTGTTTTTCTTCAACTGTAAAACGTTGTTTTGGCATTGCTTAAATGCTTGGTTGTGGAGGAAAAAACTATTTTTGGAGGTTTATGGGAAACTTGGAATTTTATGACGTAAAATTCTTTTGGTTTTGTTTGTGGTTGAGTTAACTCCCAACATATGA
Organism: Heliamphora exappendiculata; assembly: GCA_034768845.1. Classification (NCBI taxonomy): domain Eukaryota; kingdom Viridiplantae; phylum Streptophyta; class Magnoliopsida; order Ericales; family Sarraceniaceae; genus Heliamphora; species Heliamphora exappendiculata. Next base: position 10,896 of record JAOTRH010164597.1, read on the forward strand.
TTGTATATTCTATTTTACAGTTTTATAATTTGTTTCTATTGGGTTTCGACTCCCGGTGTGAAATTTTGTCTTAAAATCTTTTTCAAGTCTGGAGGTTGATGATCATGAGGAGTTGATCTAGTGGTGCCGTGGTGGTGGAAAGTTTTAGTAGTTTTTCTTTTTGTATGCCTGCTTGAAGGCACATTCTGTATGTCTCATGGCAACATAATTATGCATATTATATAGGATGTTTACTGTTTATGAGAAATGCATGTGGGGTTTTCATTTAATTTCAACAGGTGAATTTAATTGTATCAAAATTTATTTTCATAAAATTGGTGTTCGGTAAATTTTCACGTGATCTTGAATTTTGGAGCGTGACATTATATATGGCTAATGTAATTGTATTTCATGTCACTGCTATCCTATTCATCGTATAAGTCACATGAGCACAAAAATAATATAACAATATTAACAAAATTATCTCAAACACCGAACAATAATAAATATGTGAGCCCAAGGTATATTTTATAAAGTTGAATACATTTTTATCGAAACCCTCAAACATAATATATTAAAAATCATTTAACTATGTAAAACTCTTAAGATAAGGAAATTTTAAAATGTCTAATAATTTTCAATATAATAAAAAAAATACAATATATTCAAGTGGGGTATTTGACAAAATTATTATTAATACATTTTATTTATTTTTTATTAATTTTAACTATATATTTTAAATTTTTTTAAATATTTACTTTTTATTATAATTTATAATTATTTTTTATTTTAATTATAAATTATAATTTTTATCAAATATTTATAACTTTTACAACAAAAACCACTTACTATTGAGTTAAGAAGGATTGAGTTAAGAAGGTGACCGTGAGAGGTTCTTTGGAAGATGCGGACAGGTGCTGTCTGCTATTGGGTCAACTGGAACAGTATTTGCTGTATAAAATAAAGCGTACTGACACTGGCCCCCCAAACGGACCACACAATCTTTTCACAGTTGGATAAGATTGTGGCCAATGAGCATGTTGTGTTTGGTAGAATTTATTTATTTATTTATTTTTGGTAGAATTTATTTTTTTATTTTAACTTATATTTTAGAAAAAAGTTTTAAAAAGTTATATAGTTATACTTATAATTTTTTTATTATTTTTAATTCCAAATTAATAAACATAAATTTTATTATTTAAACTTATACATTTATAATATTATCATCACATTTACTTCTTATTGAAGTTATAGATATATTATGACTTCGTTTGACAATTTAATTTTAAATTAAATTTTTTTATTAAAAGTCGCTCTAAACTAAATAAGTAAATAGTTTATTTAGTGAACCGGTGGTTTTAAACCAATAATAAGCCCCAAAAAATGAGTTTAAAGTAATCTTAAGCCAAAAAGTAAAAAAAATTAAACTTAAAATTGTTATAATTTTTTAATTTAATTTTAGATAATTTTGTGTTCAATACAGATCTTATTTGATAGATTTTGATGAATAAATTCTTAAAATATAATTTTTATAAAAAATATATATGTATAATAAAACTTGTGATATTTTTAAAAAATATATAAAAATGAAATTTTTTAGCTTTTTGAAGTAAAAAAAAAAAAGACTAAAAACTCGATTTAAAACCAATTTTCAAATGCGACCTATATATTTTCAGTTATAACTTAATACATTCTATCAATATTCTAGCTACACCAAACATTCAGTATATGAGTAATAAAATTTATTTTCATAATGTTTATGACATTATTTATGTAATATCTTTTACAAATAAAAAAATAAAAAATGTTAA
>JAOTRH010164606.1:1228-12685 GCA_034768845.1 Heliamphora exappendiculata
ATTCGGGGGCGGTGACTTTTGCGGGCTCTAACGGCATCAACCTCAGCGCGAACCAGACGTGGCAAAACAATTCATCCAATCTCCTCACGATAAATAATGTACAAAGCAATAATGGCGCTGTGACCGTGACGTTCAGCGGTTCGGGTTCGGGAGGTGCCAACCTTGCTGGTGTCATTGGCGATGGTTCCGGACAGATTTCCCTGATCTTCAACAACACCACTTCCGCAGGGGCGGTTGTTCTCAGCGGCGCCAATACCTTCACCGGGGCAACCACGGTAACGAAGGGCACCGTCGAATACACGAATGGCACGGCCTTCGGTACCAACAGCGCGATTACCCAAAATGGCGGCGTGGTTCAGGTGGCGGGAGGAATTGCCGGCGGAAATCAGGCTTACACTTTCAACGCCGGCACGATTGAAAACGTTACCGGCACGAACAGCTACGGCGGCTTGGTCACAGTCGGCAGTGGGAGCACGGCGACGTTCCAAAGCGATGCCGGGACGATCAATTTTGCCAATACAGGAACGCTCAACGCGGGTGAGTCCATCACCCTGGCCGGGGCTGGCAATGGTTCATTTTCGGGCGCAATTAATCTCTCGACCGGGACGCTGACTGACTCTGGCGCGGGCACTTGGACTCTCGCCGGATACTCGGGCGCGACTCCCATCGCGGTGAGCGGTGGTGGTACGCTGGCCCTGAGCGGGGCCTTTACGTCCCAGGCTTCCAGTTACACCGTAAACAGCGGAAATACCTTGCAGGCGGCCAATGGTGTGGACCTCGGTTCGGGCGGCGGCACATTCGGGACTACCACCACGGCCGCCGTTCTCGACAGCTTGAGCGGGACCAACTCCTACGAGGGCTTGATTACGCTGGGGGGCAATCTGACAATCAACGCCGATGCCGGTGTCTTCACTATCACCAATGCGGGCACGGTCGCGACCACCGCCACCGCGCATGCCCTGACGCTGGGAGGCGCCGCCGGGAGCGGTACTCTCGCCAGTGTTTTGACTTCCACCGCCGTCTCGGGCGTGACGAAGAGTGGAGCCGGGACGTGGAAACTTTCCGGGGCAAACACCTTTTCCGGCGGCACGACGCTTAGTACCGGAACACTGACGGCCGGCTCCAGTTCGGTGATTTCTGGTGGAGCGCTGGTTAGCGGCGCTTTCGGCACGGGAACGCTCTCCATGGCGGCTGGCACGACGTTGCAGGATGACGGCAGCGCCCGGACGATCGCCAATCCGATCACCTTTTCCAGCTCCGGAACCTTTACCTTTGCCGGGTCGGGAGGCTTGACCCTTTCTTCTAGTTCCGGAGGAAACGCGCTGACGACGGCCAATACGATTACCTTGCCGAACACCGAGACGTTCACGATTACTAACACGGGGGGCGTTACGATCTCGGATATCCTCGCGGGCGCACATAGCCTCACCATCAACGGTCCCGGAACGCTCTACCTGTCCGGTGCCAATACCTTTGGATCAACTGCGGGTACGACGACGATCAGCACGGGGGCTACCGTCCAATTTGCCAAGACCCAGGCTATGTCGGAGAAGACTACCGCTGTCAACGGCACTCTGGCCGTGAATGTCGGCGGTACGGGCGAATTCACGACAGGAACATCCGGCGCCGGCACGCTCGGAGGCATCATCGCCGGCAACGCGAACGGCCTCACCGCCACGGGCATTACGATCAACCTAAATAGCGGTTCCACGCTCGCGATCGATACATCGAATGCCACCGTCGCCCAGACCTACTCCGGCGCAATCAACATTGGAGCGGTTAATTTGACCAAGCTGGGCACGGGCACGCTCATCCTGGCCGCCGCCAGCACCTACACCGGCATCACCACCCTCAGCGGTGGTAGCCTCCAGGTCGACGCCACCGAAACGGCGGGAACTTCGGGACCGTTGGGCAAGTCGGCCGCGTCGAATGCCGGTTCCATCGTCTTCGCCGGGGGCACCCTGCAGTATTCGAGCGTCAACAATAATGACTACTCCGGTCGCTTCAGCACCGCCGCGAGTCAGCCGATCAGCATCGACACCAACGGGCGCAATGTCACCTTCGCCACCGCGTTGACCAGCAGCGGCGGTACGCTGACGCTCAACGACACCAATGCCACGACGGGCACCCTGACCCTGACCGGCGCGAACACCTACAGTGGTTTGACCAGCGTCATCAACGGCGAACTCGACTTGAACAAATCGGGCAGCGTGACGGTTTCGGGCCCGCTGACTGTGGGTGATGGTGTCGGCGCCGCCAATACGGCCAAGGTAAAATTACTGGCGGCAAACCAGATTGGGACAAGCTCCGTAGTGACGGTCAACAGCGATGGTAAGCTTGATCTTAATGGCTTGGCCAATCAGGTGACTTCTCTTTCGTCGTCTGGCGGCGACATCGCCTCTACGACTTCCGGGGGTAATTTGACCGTTTCCGGCGCGACGAGCTTTAGCGGCACGGGAAATACCATCGGCTCAGGCGCCACGGTGACCAATGGATCGACGGCCACGTTGGCCGCCAGCGGTGGCCTGACCGTGAACGGCACTGTGGCCAATGGACTGAGCCTGGGAAGCGGCGCGAGCTTGAGCGGAACGGGCGCGACGGGCGCAGTCAGCCTCGCGGGTTCGAATACCGTGAGTAGTAGCGGCACGTTGAGCACGGGCGGCGTCTCCGTCAGCGGGACGGGCAACAACATCAGCAGCGGTATCGTAACGGGCAACATCACGTTCAATGGGGCCTCGGCAACTCCGGCGGCCTTGAACGTGGCCGGCACGGCGAGCGGCACCGTGAACGTCAGCACCTATGCCACCTTGAGCGGCACCGGCGCGACGGGCGCGGTCACGCTGGGCGGGACGGGCAGCGGAATCAACCTGGTCAAATCGACCAGCACGACCGGCACGTTGACGGTGGGCGGCCTTACGACGACCGGTGGTGGGACATTGACCTTCGCGATTGGCACTACTTCCGGCGCCATCGACAGTATCAACGACACGGGGGCTCTGGTTCTCGGCGGTTCGACGAGCATCGTGATCGCCAATCTCAATAATGCGGGAAGTCAGTCCATCGTCAGCGGAAGCGGGACGACCTATCTTCTGCTCAGTTCCACGGGCATCAGCGGATCGGGCAGTCTCAGCCTGTCTACGACGTCGCTCGACGGGCATAGCCTGAGCCTGAACCAGAGTGGCAACAACTATTACCTGGTCGTGGCGCCGAGTGTCACCAACGGTCAGTACACGTTGACGACGACGGCGGCTTCGCTCAATGTCCACACCGGCGGTGCGACGACGTTGACGACCGTGCTGGCGAACACGGGTACGGGGACGCAGGATGCGCTCAACTATAGTGCGGTGACGGCAACGGCCAGCGCGGGCGCGGTTGGCTCGGCCAGCGGCTCGGTGAGTGGCAGCAACCTGGCGCAGAGCACGAACAACAGCCCGGGCGCATCGCAAATCTACACCGCCGGCGGCACGGCGGGCAACGTGACAATCGGTAACTCAGCGACGGTGGCCAATGCGTCCGCCACGGGCACGCCGACGGCGACCACTGTCGGCGCCATCATCAATGTCTACTCGGGCTTGAGCACATGGACGGGCAGCGGCGCGAACGGGGTTTGGGGATCGATCGCGACGAGCTTTGGCTCGAACTGGGGAACGAACCAGGGTTCGCCTGGCGTGACGAGTGGTTTCGCCGGGGTCGACACGGCCACCTTCGGCGCGGTCTGCGGCCAGCCGGCGGTCACGGTTAATTTGAATGATGCGGCCACGAACGTGAACAGCATCACGTTCAGCTCGCCCGCCACCAGCTACACGCTGGCGCAGGGCAGCGGTAGCAACAGCATCACGTTCAGCGGCACAACCCCAGGCATCAACGTCACGGGCAATTCGACCGCCGGTTCGCAGACGATCAGCGCGCCGGTCATTCTCGGCGCGAGCACCGCGCTGGCGGTTGGCTCGAAGCAGACCCTCACCATCTCGGGCCCGATCTCCAGCAGCGGGACATTCGGCCTGAGCAACACGGGGGCCGGCACGACGATCCTCACGGGTGCGAATACCTATAGCGGCCCGACGACCATTAGCGGCGGTGGCAAGGTCTACCTCAATAACACCAGCGGTTCGGGCACAGGATCGGGCGCGGTGACGGTCAACAGCGGCACGCTGGCGGGCTCGGGCAACATCACCGCTCCGAGTGTGACGGTCAACACCGGCGGCACGCTGGCTTCGGGCGACATTCAGTCGGGCCCGACGGTGGATGGCACCCACCTGACGATGACCAACACGGCTGTCACCCTTGCGTCGGCGAACCTGACGTTCGATCTCGGCGCGGGCAACGATCATCTCGGCTCGGGTACGCCAGGACGTTACAACTTCGCCAACCCAATCACCGATACGACGTACCTGACGCTCGCCGGCACGAGCACGCTCAATTTCACCGGGACCGATTCGATCTCGTTGGTTGATCTCACGAACACAACGGGTAACAATGGCTCGCTTGCATTGCGGTTAAACACGCCTTACCTGTTGGTCAGCGCGGGTTCCAATGCCGACTACCTCAATCTGGTGATCAACTCCGGCACATCGGCCAACCCGATCTACAGCCTAAGCCAGAACGATACGACGGTGGACGGCTGGGTGGTTGGTGTTTATACCGGCAGCGGCACGGTAAACCTCGCCAACTCGACGCCGATCTCGATCCAGCAGTATGGCGCCGATGGCATCACTCCACTGACGCCTGGAACCAATGGTGTTTATTCGGCACCGGCGCTTTACCTGAGCGGCGGCAACCTCGAAGTCGTTCCCGAACCCGGCACGTGGGCGCTCATGCTGAGTGGATTGGGCGCTTTACTTCTGGTTCAGCGCGCGCGCCGGAGCCGCTCCTAACTAAATCAATACGCCGAATCCGCACCGTTTCTTCTCAGCAGAAAGAAGCGGCACGGAATTGGTGCGGCGGAGGCTTCATCGCATCATGGTCACGGTGTGTCGGCCACCGTTTCGATCGGGCTGATCTAGAAAAATGAGTTTTGAAATGACGCTACTGCCCTGGGTGCTTTCATGGGCTAATTGCCAAAAACAGCATGATCTATGCAAGATATATGGACGTTTCTTGCGCAACTTAGCTCGACAGCTCAGGTCTTTGCTATCGAGTGTCGGCAAGACCCAATGAATACCATCACACGACATGCTTTCCTTCTCGCTACCTTCATCGGCCTTCGGTTCAAGAGCTGTTGGCGAACCATTAGGATTGGAATCCGGTCGATTGATCTCCCAGGGCGAATAAATGTCTCTTGATCGTTTCTATTTTTCCACCATGCCTCCGCTTAATGCAATTATTGACATGAAATTGACAAAAAAGAGGGTTTTTATTGCCGGAGATCGAAACCAGAATGGCTTAAAGTTCGGGTCTCTTTTTTTCGCATCGACGATGCTTTCGCCGGTAGCAACGAAAGCGAGTCGGCCGATTAAAAGTAACCATATCATTCTTGTGCCAGGCCAGCTCCTTCGCATCGCCACCGCAGCGTTTTTAGTCGTGCTGCCCCTAACATCTGCCCTTGCCGAAGAAATTCCCAAGGATGCTTCTTCCGATCTCGCAGCCGGATTCATGACTCCGCCCCAAGATGATCGCCCCCGCGTCTGGTGGGATTGGATGAACGGCAGCATCACCAAGGAAGGGATCAAGGCCGACTTGGAGGACATGAAGGCGATGGGGATCGGCGGCTTCCACGTCCGCGAGGTCGACCCCAAGTTTCCCAAGGGCCCCATCCGTTACGGGACAGAGGCCTGGTACGACTATTTTCACTATGCGATGCAGACTTCCGCCGACTTGGGACTCCAGTTCGGGATGAATAACAGCCCCGGCTGGTCGGGCAGTGGCGGTCCATGGGTCAAAGTCGAGGACTCAATGAAGAAAGTCACGTGGAGCACCGTCGCTGTTGAGGGACACGTCCATCAGGTGCTGCCGCCCCCGTCGCGAAATTTCGATTTCTATTGCGACACTCGCGTCATCGCCATTCCCGCCGATCCGCAGCCGGACAAGGAGGTGCCGACCCTGACCTCGGACGTTCCGGGGCTGAACCTGTCCCTGCTGGTCGATGGCAAGGCCACGGAGGATAGCGCCGTGACTCTTCCGAAGAAGCAAGATTCCTTCGAGGTGACCTACACCTACTCGCAACCGGTCGAGCGCCGCCTCTTCACCATTATCGCCCTGTTCGAGCGCGGCGCGAAAGTGAGGCTGAACGGAACCATCGAAGCATCGCCAGAGGGTTCCACGTTCCGCAAGGTCCGCTCCTTCTCCTTTCCCGGGCAACTCCAGGCGCACAAAGGATTCCAGGGAGAGAACATCGTTCTCCCGGTTCCCTTCGAGCCGCTGAAGGCCAAGGTTTTCCGGGTTTCGTTCAAAGACGGCGTTTCGCCCTCGACACTTGCAGAGCTCGATTTTTCCGACGCCTATCGCCTCGAAAATTCCAACACCAAGATTCTCGACAGCCCGATCGGCGGCCTGCTGCCCGATGCCCATCTCCACAGCCAGGATCCCGCGGCCATCCCGCTCGACAAGGTGCTCGACATCACCTCGTCGATGAAACCGGACGGCACCCTTGACTGGCAGGCTCCCGAGGGACACTGGACGGTCCTTCGCTTCGGCTACACCACTACCGGCATTCCCAACCATCCGGCTCCCGAGGAAGGCACTGGTTACGAAGTCGATAAAATGGATACGGGGGCTGTGGACCACGCTTTCCACAGCGCGCTCGATCGCATCATGAAAGAGGCGGGCCCGCTCAAGGGGACGACATTCACCAGCATCCTGACCGACAGTTGGGAGGCCGGGCAGCAAAACTGGTGTGTCAATTTCCCGGTTGAATTTCAGAAACGTCGGGGCTACGACCTCACGCCCTACCTGCCGGTCTTGGCCGGATACGTCGTCGGCTCGCAAGCCGAGTCGGAAGCATTCCTGATCGATTTTCGCCGGACGTGTGGCGACTTGATCGCGGAAAATTACTACGGCGAGATGTCCAAGCTCGCTCAAGCCAATGACCTCCGCTACTACGCCGAGTGCTACGGCGGCAAGGCCTTTAACGAATTCCAATCGGCGACCCATTCCGACGTCAACATGGCCGAATTCTGGTTCAGGATGGACCGCGGCTCCGATAGCGTCGCAGGGGTGAAGCGGGTCGCCTCGGCCGCCCACGCCTGCGGTAAGAATCTGGTCGCCGCCGAGTCGTTTACTGCCGTCGCGCAGGAGGCCAACTGGGTCGCCAATCCCTACCTGCTGAAATCGCTCGGCGACCTCGCCTTTGCCAACGGACTGACCCAAATCTATCTCCATTCCTACACACATCAACCTTACGCCGGCGTCGCCCCCGGTTTCGCCATGGGTTCCTGCGGCACCAATTTCGGACGACTCGTGACGTGGTGGCCCAAGGCCCGGGCATGGCTCGACTACCTCGCCCGCTGCCAGCACCTGCTCAAGCAGGGCCAGCCGGTTTCCGATATCCTCCTGGTCCGCAGTCCGGAGATCGGCTCATTTCTCAACGACAAGTTCCCCGACATTCCGGCCGGCTACGACTATGACCTGATTGACTCAGGATACCTGCTCAACGCCAAGGCGGACTCCGGCGTTGTCCGCTTTCCCGGCGGAGCGCAATACCGCATCGTCGTCCTGCCCAAGGTCTGGTGGGGTGACTTGGCTGTGCTCAAGCAATTCGCCGATTTCGTAAAGGCGGGCGTCCCAGTTGTTGGGCCACCTCCCTATTGTCCCGGCAGCCTCAACGATGTCAAAAACCATGCCGACTGGCAGGCGCTGGTCGATCAGCTCTGGCCCAAGGACGGCAATGGCGGAGTCAGCGACGATGATGACTTGGGCAAGGTCCTCGCCGCGCACAAAGTCGATCCCGACTGCCTCATCACCCCGGGCAATGCCGACGGCCCGGTTCATTATATCCACCGCAGCAGCCCGCAGGCGGAACTCTATTTCCTTTGCAACCACGAGGCAGCTATCGCCACATTCAAGGCCGACTTTCGCGTCGGCGGTCGGCAGCCCGAGTTGTGGGACGCCCTTACCGGTCAAGCCGTGCCCATGCCGGTTTTTACCTCTGCAAACGGGCGAACGACCCTGAATCTCACCCTGCCCGACAGCGGCTCGATTTTCGTCGTCTTCCGCCATCCGCTACCCACGAGCTGGACCACCTCGATCACCACGCCCGAGAACGCTTCAGGCTCGTACGGCCACGATTATGAACTAAGCAACGATGGCACCGTGTATCCCGTAAAAAGCGGCGCCTATCACGTTCTCTCCAACAGCGGAGCCAATAGCGACATCACCGTCGATCCAATCCCTGCACCGCTGGTCATCAATACGGCGTGGAACGTCAGCTTCCAACCACCGATTGGCGCGTCCTTCACCCATAATTACGATAAGTTGCAGTCGTGGACAGAAAGTGGCGATGACTCGCTCCGATACTTCTCCGGGACCGGCGTCTACCACACGACGGTCAACGTCCCCGCCGCCGATCTCGTTCCGCGGCGGCGCTGTCTGCTCGATCTGGGTGAAGTGCATGATCTCGCGCTGGTTCGCGTCAACGGCAAGGACGTGGCCACGGTCTGGACACCGCCCTTCGTCGTCGATATCACCCCGCAGCTTGTGCCCGGCGCGAACACGATTGAGGTCGAGGTCACCAATCGCTGGGTCAACCGCCTCATGGGCGATGCGAAGCTGGCGCAGGATGTCGTCTATCAGAACAAGCCGTCCCACGGACCGAGCTGGGGCATTATCGATTCCTTCCCTGACTGGCTCGGCAACCTCGATAAAGAAAAGCAACGTCAGCGGACCACGTTCGTGACCTATAGCACCACGTATCATCCCAAAGATGAGGTGCCTGTTTCCGGGCTGATCGGTCCCGTGCAGATCGAGTTCCTCAATCCGCTTCCCCTCAAATAATCTGATGATGCTTTCACCCGTCCGCCCAGCCGGTGCCGTGACCGGCGCCCTGCTCGCCCTGTTGTGCCTTTCCGTTGCCGAGGCCGAACCGCTACGGCTCGCACCACTCTTCTGCGATCACGCCGTGCTGCAGCGCGAGAAGCCGGTGCCCGTCTGGGGCTGGACCGAGCCGGGACAAAAAGTGGAAGTGACCTTTCACCAACAGGCGAGCAATGCCGTGGCGGATAGTAATGGCCGATGGCAGGCCATGCTGCCGGCGATGCCCGCGAGCGCCGATTCGTCCGATCTAACGGTGACCTCCGGCAGCGAAACGGTGACGATCCACGATGTTCTCGTCGGCGAAGTGTGGCTTTGCTCGGGACAGTCGAACATGGCTTGGCCGGTCGGAAAAGTCGATAATGCTGCGCAGGAGATCGCCTCGGCCAACTATCCTCTCATCCGCGATTTCCGGGTGCCGCTCGTCATCTCGGCCAAACCGCTCGACACGTTCGCGTCACGGGACGGCTGGACCGTGACCTCGCCCGCCAAGGTCGCCCTATACTCCGGCGTCGGCTACTTCTTCGTTCGCGAACTTTATCATAAACTCAATGTCCCGATCGGGCTGATCAACACCAGCTGGGGAGGCAAGATCATCGAAGTTTTCATGAGCCAGGAAGCCATCGCCGGCGATCCGAATGCCGCCGCCATCGAAAAGCGGTGGGAACAGGAACAGGCGGCTACGCCCGCCCTCATGGCCGCCTACCGGGCCCGGCAGGTCACTCCGCCCGCCGATCCCCAAGTCAACGCCAGCGGTGAGGAAGGCTCTGCGTCGAAGGCCAAAAAGATGCCCGGCATGAGTCCCGAGGAAACCACGGCCCAGCATCGTCCGAGCTGCATTTTCAATGCGATGATGAATCCGGTCATCCCTTATGGCATCCGTGGCATCATCTGGTATCAGGGCGAGCAGAACATCGCGCGCGCCGGCGAATACCGGTCGCTCTTCTCATCGCTCATCACCGACTGGCGAAAGAAATTCGGGCAGGGCGACATCCCTTTTTACTTCGCCCAGCTCTCCACCTTTCAGGCGACTATGGACAAAACCCGCTTCGGTTTTGCCGAACTGCGCGAGGCGCAACTCGAAACGCTTTCCTTGCCCCAGACCGCATTGGCCGTCACGATCGATGTCGGCCTGCCTGGCGCGACGGGCATCCACCCGACCGACAAACAGGATGTCGGTCTGCGCCTGGCCCGGATCGCCGAGGCCAATGTTTATCATCTGGACGGAGAATGGTCCGGCCCACTTTTCCAGTCGGCGACGCTCGAGAAAAGCGCCGTCCGCCTCAGCTTCGACCATGTCGCCAATGGCCTGGTCCTAAAAAACAACGCCGCTGGTTCCTCCTTCGAGCTCGCGGGAAGCGACGGGAAATACGTCCCCGCCGACGCCCGCATCGACGGCAAGAGTATCGTGGTCGATTCCCCATCCGTCACGAACCCGGCATCGGTTCGCTATGCCTGGGCCGATGCGCCGATCGCGACGCTGTTCAACACGGAGGGACTTCCTGCCTCGCCCTTCCGCACCAAGCTTTCGGCCCGATAATTTATGAAAGTCTTTCCTGCCGCTTTCTTCGCCTCATTGGCTTTTCTTTTTTCCCTGGCGCCTCTGGTCTCGCTCGCGGATCAGCCCGTCCCTACGACCGACTGGGACATCGTGGTCTATGGCGGCACGTCCGCGGGCGTCATCGCCGCCGTGCAGGGCGAAAAGATGGGCAAACACGTTGTCCTGATCGTGGAGGGGAATCATGTTGGTGGTATGACCAGCGGCGGCCTGGGCCAGACGGACAGCGGAAAACCGGCCACGATCGGAGGCTTGGCCGACGAGTTCTATCACCGGATCTACGAGTACTACCTCGATCCCGACGCGTGGAAATATATCAAGCGCCCCGATTTCATCGCATGGATGCCCAAAAGCTGGGGCGTGGACGGACCGAAGTCCGAACAGATCCAACGGCAGTATATCTTCGAGCCGCACGTTGCCGAGAAGGTCTTCAACGATATGCTAAAGGACGCGGGCGTAACCGTCGTCCGCGGAGAGCGCCTCGAACTGCAACATGGGGTAGCTAAGGACGGCCCCAAAATCGTGTCCATCGCCATGGAAAGCGGCCGGGTGTTCCGGGGCAAAATGTTTATCGACGCCACCTACGAAGGCGACCTGATGGCCAAGGCGGGGGTCACCTACTTCGTCGGGCGCGAAGCGAACAGCGTTTACGGGGAGACGTTCGATGGAAAATATCCCAAGCCACCTCAGTTGATTCACATCGATCCGTTCGTCAAGCCGGGTGATTCCTCCAGTGGCTTGCTCCCGCCGGCCGTGCCCAAGACCACGGGCAACGCTGGCGACGGCGACCATCTCGTTCAGGCCTACAATTTCCGTCTTTGCCTGACTGACGTTTCCGAAAATAAAGTGCCGTTCGTCAAGCCCGCCAATTACAATCCGCTCGATTACGAGTTACTCGCCCGTTATATCGCGACCCGCAGCGGCAAGCTTCATCC
>JAOTRH010164617.1:0-12684 GCA_034768845.1 Heliamphora exappendiculata
TCTCATAAAATGAAAAACTAATTTTATTAAAAATAAAATTAAATACTAAAAACATAGTTTTCAGTATACCAACCCTAGTACTGATGCACAGGGTTCAGATTTTGCACACCATGTTACTACTAGTACACAGACACAAGTAGTGCCTCGTCATAGTGGGAGGCTTGTTCATCAATCTGATCGGTATATATTCTTGGGAGAGTCGTATGACAAGATCCCAGCAGAGCTAGATACCGAGTCCTATAACTACAATGAAGCACTACAAGACAAAAATGCAGATCTTTGGCAAAGGGTTATGAATTCAGAGATAAAATCTATGTATTCCAATCTGGTCTGAAAACTTGTAGAACCACCTGAAGGGATAAAACCCATTAGATGCAAGTGGATCTACAAGAAGAAGAGATGAGCAAACGGGAAGGTTGAAACTTTCAAAACTAAGCTTGTTGCTAAAGGGTTCACTCAGAAAGAAGGGATCAACTATGAGGAAACCTTTTTGTCGGTAGCCATGCTTAAATCTATCCGAATTCTCTTATCCATTGCCGCACATTTCGATTATGAAATCTAGCAAATGGACGTTAAGACAACTTTTCTTAACGGAAGTCTTGACGAGTGTATCTATATGGTACAACTAGAAGGATTCATTGTAAAGGGTCCGAAACACATGTTGTGTAAGCTTAAAAGATCTATTTATGGACTTAAGTAGGCATCGAGATCTTGGAACACTCGATTTGACCAACTATAAAATTTTATGATTTTGATCAAAGTACAGATGAGTCATGTGGTACAAGAAGCGTGACGAAAGTGTGACGGAAGCGTGGTGATCTTTCTAGTACTTTGTGTAGATGATATCTTGCTCATCGGAAATGATGTGAGGGCATTATCTATGGTTAAAGTATAGTTATCTAGGTAGTTCGATATAAAGAACTTTGGAGAAGCCAGTCACATCCTTGAGATCAAGCTTATGCGAGATAAAAAACAAATGATGTTGGGCTTATCACAATCAAAATATATCGATGATATCCTAGCTCGTTTTAACATGCAGGATTCCAAGAAATGATTTCTCCTTTTGAGGCATGGAATCACTCTATCCAAGGATCAACGTCCTAAGACACTTGATGAGATAGAGAAGATAAATGTGGTTTCTTATGCTTCAGCAGCAGAAAACCTCATGTATACTATACTTTACACTAGACCCGACATCTACTTTTCCATTGGCATGGTTAACAGATATCAGTCTAATACAGGACAGGAACATTGGACTGCGGTAAAAAATATAATCAAGTATCTAAAAAGGACTAAGGATTATATGTTGGTTTACTAAGCAAACAGTCTAGTACATTTAGGGTACACAGACTCATATTTTCAATCTGGAGGAGTATCAAGCAGTCCTGCATTACTGATTCTACCATAGAGACCGAGTATGTGGCATCTTCTGAAGCATCTAAGGAATTCGTTTGGCTCAGGAACTTCCTGTTGGATCTAGAGGTGGTACTTTCAGTTCAGTCGGCTATTACACTTTACTATAATAATAGCGGAGCGGTTGCAAACTCGAAGGAGCCAAGGATCCATAAGAAAGGCAAGTACATTGAGCGTAAGTATCACATGATACGAGAAATTGTACAGAGATGTAATGTTGCTGTAACCAAGATTGCATCAAGAGATAACCTTACAGATCCTTTTACAAAAAGTTTACCGGCTAAAACTTTTGATAGTCATGTAGAGGGCATAGGAGTCAGATGTATGGCAGCATGTTTTGAGTATAAGTGGGAGATTATAAGGGTTGGTATACTAGAAATCATAATTTTAGTATTTAATTTTATTTTTATTAAAATTAATTTTTTATTTTATGAGAATATTTATGAGTAATGTATGTGTATCATTTTTTAATATTATGCATGGATGTCTGATATTCTGTATAGTATTTAATCTGGTGTATAGAGTACGACTTGCACACAGAAGATCAGATTTTAGGTTCTTGCAGAATATAAATTTTATGTTCACAGTTTAGATGGAAATGGACATACCATCGGTACGACGGTAACCAGAGTTTTAATAGGCCTGTCTTGGTTACGGGGAACAGATAATAGTATCGTCTATTATTCTGATTTTCTGTGCTAATACACTTTGTGTGTATTGAACGAAACATTTGGGATAATTAATTTTATATTGACTATATAAATTAATTCACACCCCAAGGTTATTATGAATAATGTTTATCCTCTTAATTCTAAAATAATTATTGATTTACGATATTTAATATTCGTTGTTTTGATTCATTAGAGGGTGCGATCTTATATGGGTCTATATTCTCGGTGAGTTAGATAGCGGTATTATTTATATGGTGAATATTAATTATTGACGGAATCTATGTCCAGAGAGATCAGGATTGACGATACCCTCTTAAGAAAGTTTATAAGTTTTGACCGGACCAAACCCTGCAAGTGAATTTGATTATTCGGCACTCAAATAAGTTAAGTGGAAAGGCTTAAGAAATATCAAGATGCTGATTAAATTAAATTGTCAGTAATTAAATTTAATTAGTGAGTATCGAGAATCTTAATGTGGGGAAAAATGGTAAGTATTTAATAACATAAGCTTAATGCTATATGGTGTTGAGATTATGGGTTATAGTACAATTATAGTTCTTTAGTTGTGTGAACTGTAATTCAGTGTTTTATGAAAATTATAAAAATCGATGCTCTCTTTCCATAATTGTAGAAATCGCTGGTAGGTGTCTGTGTTCCACTTAAAATTTTACTCATAATTACTCCCTATGTCCCTGTTGTAGCCCTATATATATGCAGGTAGGCGAACCAGGTTTAGAACATAATTTTGTCTTTCAAGACTAAATATATCTAGGTTCTACTGGTACGAGTTCTCAATAGTCCGTAGCCCACACTACATTCGAGAATCACATAAGGGAATACAGTAGATGATCTGACAGGAGCTTCAATTCAGAATCAAACCATAGTTGAAGAATCGACCGATAAGAATGTATTCTTCTAAATTAACTTTGATTGCACGGATTTTATTTTGATCGTTCAACGTCAAAATTTTATCTGAAGCCCATTTCAGCGTTTGCCCGTCCAATTAATTTTTATCAAAAATCGTTTAGAAAAACAATGATCTTGGCAATTTTGCCTCAAATAGGGAGATCGTTGGCGATTCTAGTTAGCTATACTATCGTTGCTAATGTTACACCTAAAAATTGGGTCCTTACAAATCAAAGATGGCGGAAACAATACCATCTACAGACATGGGAATGGCGTGCTCCCTCAAATGTTAGTACTTCAAATACAAGAATTTGTACTTCGCATCCTTCGCAAATTGTAAGGTAATCTCTGACCGTTCTATAGATTTTTGTTTCTTTGACTCAATTGAAATGAACTTTTTTAAGTGGTTCAGCAACCTTGATTGGATGAACTTACTTCAAATTCGTGACCACCACTACCCCACACCCGTCAAACTTTTTTATACGCACTTCAAAATCACTGACACCTCTGACAATACCATCACCACTTAGGTGAACGGTGTGAACATCACCTTAAAACCTAAAACTTTGATTGAGATTCTCAATCTCTATGAGGGTCAACTATTTATTCCCTGCAATAAGAAAAAGTCAACCATTGAAGGTTCCTCATTTCACGATACAGTGAAACAAATTTTTGAACTTGAAGTTGTTGATCCTACCAAGCCTCTTGAGGCAAATTCTCTCGAACCTGAGATAAGAATTCTCTATCATATTGGGAACCATATCTTTTTGCCCCAGTTAGGCAAGTTTGGTGATGTCACTTTCATGCATATTTTTATTATGTGGTGCATTCATGAAGGAAAGAAACTTGATCTTGATTATTTATTCATTTTTGATATACTTCAATCACACTATAAGTCCAATTCCTCCCTTTCTCATGCCATATTTTTTACCAAGGTCTTCCAATACTTTGGTGTTGATTTAACTTGTGAAAAGGGGATTCCCTTTTCTAAACGTGACCTTCATGGGAAATCAACGTTAAAACACATGCAAATCTCTAAAGTTAATGGTGTTTGGACCACTCATCGTGGTACTCCCTCTGTTAGTAGGACCCCTCTCCCTCCCTTTGGTCAATCACACTCCCCCATTCCCCTTAATCTCTCATCCCCTATTCCCTCTAACACCAGACCAGACATTCCAAGCCCCTCTTCCTCCTCTATTGCTCCTCCTCTTCCTCCCCTTGTTGTTGGTTCTTTCTCTGCTTCTCCAATTGGCTCCTCTTCTCACCACCTTCATGAGCTTGTAACCCTTATTCAGGGTTTAACTTCTTATATGGCATTCCTTCGTGAGAAGGTTGATGCGAACTTTTACAACATAAGTTGTAAAGTATCCTCTATTTTCGCGTCTTTCACAAATTTTAAAAAGACCACCCGTATTCTGTGTTTGGACATCGAGAGTGCCTGCGATGCTGGTAGGTCTCTTAGAAAGAAGATGAAGAAACATCTTGAAGCAATTGTCGATGCCAACCTCCAAATTCTCTAATAAATTTGAAAAGAATATGATGAAGGTGTAGTTCTAGTTATTCAACAGAAATCAAGGAAGGTGAAAGAGCATTTGACATGGATCAAGGATGCCTAGAGCAAGCAATTCAAGCTAAAGAAAACAAAGGAAGAAAAAGTTGCTCAATTGAGACGTGAGGCTGACTTGGCTTTGGCAGTCACCTTTACAGGCATGGAAGCTGCAGAGAAGAAAGATGAAAGAGTAGCCTCCTTTAAAGAAAATGCTTATTAAAGGAAGAAAAAACAAGATGAAAAGAAGCAATTCAAGAGGTAGATGGATGAGTTTTGATGATTCCAAAAGGGAAGAAGAAAAGAAGAAGGAAGAGAAGAAAAAGAAGATCAAGAAGATGAAGTTTTTTTATTGTTGAAGGAGAAGAAGATGTACCATTAAAACATACATTTCTGTTTTATGTCTGTGTGAATGTTTGTGAATGGTTGAAAACTTACATTTGATGGTTGTTGGTTGTTTTTTAAAACAATTATATATTGTTGTGTGGATTTCTTTTGTGAATGGCAATGTTTTTCTTTATCAACTATTGAATGATTATTTTGAAATCATGTCTCTTTAAGTATACACTATTGATGTTGTGCCATATTGTGACTATTTGTTTAAGAACTCTAATATTGTTGCGCACCTATGAGTGGTTCCAATTTCTTTGAACAGTTTTCTTTAAGTCTTCAACTGTTGAAACCTATTGTTGAAACTTTTTTGAAAATCGTTAACTGTATGTATGCCATATTGTTGAGTTTACATATGTTGTTTAAGGCATAAAGATAAGGCGAGAACTCTTGTCCAAATTTTTTTTAAAAGTGTTTTCTAGAAAATGTTGTAATTATAAAAAAAGGGAGATTGTTAGCCCAAATGATTTTTAATTAGATTTTAATAATTTTAATAATTTATTTTCTTAATTAAATTGATTTAAAAAGATTATATTTAATTATTTTTATAAAGGTAAGTGTTAACACTTCATGACAAATGAGTCGACACCTTATACTATTTGTGCTGATATTTTGTATCAAATAGGTTGACACTCTGTGTTCTTGAAAAGAATATTTTGTATCGACACCAGTTAGTAATTGAATCGACACCTTAAGGCAAAGCACCCTTAAAATTCTCAAATGTGTCGACATAAATGCAATTTAGGGCCAACACCTTAACTACTTTGCTTAAGATGTTTCAGGAACTCAAATGAGTCGATACCAAATGATTTTAGATCAACACCTCCAGTTTGGACCAAGATTCATTTTAAGTTGACACCAAAGTATTTTGAGTCGACACCAAATGATCCTTCAAGTTCCAGACTTCAGGTTTTACGGGTTGACACCAAATTCACATGAGTCAACACCTCAACACACTCTAAAAAATAAAATGAGTCAATACCAAAGAGAAATGGGTTGACACCAGGACTTTAAACCTTTTCTCAACTCCAAGTCAACAGGGTCGACACCAAAGATTTATGAGTCAAAATAAAGGTTCCTTTTGGAAACAAGAGTTTTGGGTCGACACCAAATGAAGATGAGTTGACACCAAAACAACCGAGACTATCTGAGATTTTCTGAGTCGACACTAGAATGAAGATGAGTCAACTCTAAAAGTTCCGAGGTTGACTAAAATTTTGTGAGTCAAACCATAACATTTTTGAGTTAACACTGAAATTTGAGTAGCTGTTTTGACAAAATAGATCGACACCAATGAAGATATGAGTCGACACTAAAGTCTCACCTAAAAAACTAAAAAAATGCATGAGGTCGACACGAAATGTTCCATGAGTCGACACTACGGTGTGGATGAGAAAAATGTAGAAATAAGGTTGACACTAACGAAGAACTGAGTTAACACAATCACTTGAAGAACCAAGCTCTAAATATTTTCTATCGACACCAAAGGATTTTGTGTCGACACCTGCGATGAATTTTAAATCTCGCACTGGTTCCAACGGTATGATTTCAGAGCATTAATTGCCTCTACCAACGCACCAATAGTCATTTACTTCAGATGTCTATATAAAGAGTTCATTTTCAGAGCTTCAAATCTCTGGACACTATTCTATTGCTTGAATTTAAAGCTCAAAATCTTCACAAAATATATACTGCTCATTTACTCCTCCAACCTAAACTCACACTCTCTTGCTCATTTATTTTCAATCATTTGTAAAGAGTGTTAGTTAGTGAATCTTTGATTTTCTCACATTTATTGTAATAAATGGTGAGTCACCCTTTATTTTTTAAGGGAGTGAGTGAACTTCTTAAAAAAAAACTCAAGAGAGATTAGAAAAAATAAAGAATTATTTTATAAAATCTTCTTGAGGCTGTAAAAGGCTTTTGAATGCACATGTAAAGCATTCTATCCTAGTAGATATTCTCAATAAGAGTCTTAAGGAGTTGATGCAGACTTGAAAGAAGTTAAACCACTATAACTCTTGGTGTCTGGTTCAATTTCTCTCTCCTTAAACTCTATTTTTTTTACAATCATATATCTTGCTATGTTAGTTTGAGAAATTAAAAGGTTCTAGAAATGTTTTTTTAAAATTGTTATTATTGTTTTAAAACCTAATTTACCCTCATCTTGGGTTGTTTAGAACTAACAATCTTATTCTAACTTTGGGAGTTATGTCGGGTTTATGTTTTTTATTATTCGATATCAAAAAAGTTTTAATCAGGAGCCTATTTCAGCACTTATCCATCCGTTGTTTTATACTTAAATTATATACACAATCTTTGGATCTTGGTTTTGTCCTTACAAATAAAACCTCCTACTCATGGAGAGAGGACCTTTGGGCTAATAAGAGAGTTCTCACGCATTCTTCAAGGTGCTCTACTCGAAACTCTACTCAAAGTTATTCTCAATGCTCTCACAGAGGATCAACAAGCATCTCAGCAACATGCTGATTCATATACAAATTCTTACACCAAACATGCTTTATGAGTCAAATCTCACAAAGTCGGTACTTCTAATCTTTGTTCGAGATCAAGCATACAAGCCCTCTATCAAGTGCCTCTTCAATCTTCTTAGTTCGAAGATTTGAATAAGTAATCAACTGGGTTGATTCAATTACTAGTTTTAGCAGTCATCGGATTGTAACCCTTTTAGAGATTTAATCAGAGGTTCACCTTTTTGTTCAGTATAAACCACAGAAAATTGTACCAATTTTTTTTAATTAATAAAATATTATTTTATGTATTCTCTTTTCATGTTCATTATTGCAAACTTGAAATTTGTGTGTTACAAATTTGGCACGCTCAGTGAGACCTCTCTACCTCTCATCTCTTTCTCCTACATTAAGTTCCAAACTTTCATCTTCAAAAATGGCTTCTAAGAAGGTTCAAATCGCTCAAGTCAACAAAATACTAACAAGAGTGTCACCATTGTGTCAAGCAAAAGCAGTGCCTCTACGAGCCCTATGACTCGTAGCAAGACTTAGGGCAACTATCGTCCTTGCAAATCAAGGCACAAAAAAAAATGCTAAATCCAAAGGGATGGTGCATAACAAGATCCGAAATGCCACCATTCTTGTTTCACTGGGAGCAAGGATCAAAATAGGAAAAAGTGTCGAAAAGCTTCATTTCGCCTCTAGAGGCTCTCTCCTTGTATGTTTGCCTCCATCTCGCTAAGCCTCTAATGTAAATTTAGGCATAGGGTCATGCTCAGGGTCGTCTCCTACTAATTTGAGGGAGTCGATCTCACCAAGTCAATCTGACTCTTCTACTTTCCTATCAATGCATGTAATGACCACTGGCACTACTTTACTAGAGGAATAACTGGCAATGATGGCTCATTCTATGGAGAAGCTCACTAAGACTGTGAACTTCAAATTGGTGCACTCAGCAAGAAAATTTGCATCCTCTTGGTTTGTGAGACCCGAAACCATGTAATTTTGATTTGTTTATATTCATGATGTGTTTTTCCTTCATGTTTTGTAGCATCGTTGCATGGGTTATGCTTTACAGTTGTAGAACAGCATGTATAAGTGTGTTATATGCTTTCCGGGGTTTGGTAGAGGCTTGTTTGGTTGGCTTTGGCTTGTTTTGGACCAAAAACCATGTTTTTCTTCATAAAACCGAGACCAAAACAAAAAATAGAAATTCTAGTAGCTTTTTATTGAGGTTCGGTTGACTGGGGGGTCCAGTTCAGTCGACTGAACTAGTTTTTGGGAGTTCGGTCGACTGAACAGGGGCTTCGATCGACTGAACTTGTGGCGGTTCACGCATTTTGACGGGCTTTAGTCGACTGAACTGCTTTTTTTGGCGTGTCTATATATATTTCCAGGGGCTAGAGTGTTTTGAAAGGTTTTATCCTTCCTTTTTCTCCTTTTTCTCTCTAGATTTGTGGACCTAGGGCTTGGTTTCTTGTTGATTCCTTTGTGGATTCTTGCTATCGGGGCCGAGGGCTTCGCATCCAACCGGTCAAATTTTCGTTCTGATGCCATTTAGTTTTGAGACGTCGAGTTCTTGACTCTCCGAGGTAGGATTCTAGACCTACTACTGTTATGAGGGTGTTTTATGTAATTTCATGTGTTTTTACCGGGTAAAAAATACATCAAATGTGATTTTCATGCTTAAATCTTGGTTTTAGGTAAACGTGAGATTTTTACACCTTTTCTCGGTTATATACGTGTTTCGGGTACGTGGTTTCCATGTTTTCAAAAGGAGGTTTGAAAATGATGCATTTTGTGAAAATGTTAGAAAACGTGATTTTGGAGGTTTGGAGCTAACCCGCGGGGTTGAGTCTCACCTTTTAAACGTTTTGTTTGAAATGGGTTTTCATCTCCACTTTGTTGGATGAGATCTCTTTTATACATGTGGTGTATAAACTGTTTTGTGAGTTTTTAAATGTTATCCCTAGATGTACCGTGACAGTGGATTTGGTTGAGTTGGGCTTCCATTGCTCCTCAGTGTAAGTCCAGAAACGTGTGCAGCGTAGGTGCTCTGTACCTTCGGTTTAGTCCCCGTAAATTGAGTGTATTGGGTGCTGTGTACTCTTGGGCTCAGGTCCCGTAAATTGAGTGGTTGTGTGGGTGCTCTGGACCCTCAGGCGTGACTCGTAAATTGAGTACGTTGTT
The DNA here is from genome assembly GCA_034768845.1 of Heliamphora exappendiculata. NCBI lineage: Eukaryota > Viridiplantae > Streptophyta > Magnoliopsida > Ericales > Sarraceniaceae > Heliamphora > Heliamphora exappendiculata. Next base: position 9,588 of record JAOTRH010164617.1, read on the forward strand.
GTAACTCCGTATAGAGCTTGTCATTACCAAGCCTATGGGTTCAGGGTAATGGACGAGAGTCTATAGTTGTTACCTTTGTCTGTGAGACAGAGTCGGTACATAGGAATACATTTACATCTTTTCTCATCGGTTGCGTATGGCCCGAGTCGAGCTTACTATTTGTTTACAGCTTTCTCCTTAACTGTGGCATGATATCTATTAGGATGATATGCATAGTTTGAAGGATGGAAATACGTGGGTTTTATGAAATAAAACCGTTTTTGAAGCCCATGGGGGCTTGATGGAAAACTGTAGATTTTTTTTAGAGAAAAACCTTTTTGGCTCCCGTGGTTGAGCCCGTGTGTGCGTGTGTGATTACATAGCTTGCTTTACAGTTTTATTGTCTATGTTCTATTGGGCTTCGGCTCACGGTGTGGAATTTTTTGAAAAATATTTTCAGGTGATCATGACGAGTTGACCTAGTTGCAGAGGTGATGGAGGACTTACTGTAGTTTTTCATGTTTTTGTACATGTACTTTTACATGTAATGCCTGTGATGGCTGGGTTTTGTATGCCTTGAGGCGATACTATTATTCATGTATAAGATTGCATGATTTACAGTTTTATGAGAGTTGAACTGTGGGGGATTTTATCCAAATGTTGTTTATTTTGTTATTCAACTGTAAAACCTATTTCTTAAATGGTTTTGGTGGGCTTTCGTGTGACCCGGATGTCGGGGCGTGACATGGTTTCACTTCAAAAGTCACATTAGTGATTAACGCAAGTCACGCTGTAGCGTTAAAGTAAGCGATTGGTGATGAGACCAACTATGCACCTACCATGGAACAAGTAATGCCTCAAAGTGTTCAACTAACTTCTATTGCTTCGTTATCTATCCAACAACTACAAGATATGACAATAAATGTGAATAAAGCTCAATATGGTGGTGCTCCATGAATTAGTCAAATGTACTCAAAGTAGTACACCAAAAGAATTGACAGCCTCAATATACCTATTGACTATCAACTCCCAAAGTTTCCACAATTTGATGGAAAGGAAAATCCAAGACAACATATTGCGCACTTCGTTGAAAAATATAGTAATGTTGGGACGGATTGAGATCTTCTTGTCAAGCAATTCATTTGATCAGTTAAAGGAAATGCCCTTGACTAGTACACCAACTTAGAGCTTAAGTATAGTGACTCGATATGTTCTAGAATTTATTATTATTATTATTATTATTATTGCCTTAATATAATTAAATTTACTGAAATTGAATTATGATGATCAATAATGCCTATGGTGCGTGTAGGGACATTGAATAGATACTTTGGATAAATTAAGTAGTGTCACAAAATTTTTAATGATATGATGTAAATTAAAATTTTGGGAAATATATTATTCAACTTTTTTTTAAAAATAGCAAGAATAAGCAAATGATTTACAATCTCCAAACAAGATCATAAGTTAGACAAAATCAAGAGGGTTCTAGAATAAAAATATATAAAATAAATAAAAGAATAATATATACATTGCATCCCAGCCAAAGCTGAGATGCTTTAGGAAAAAAAATAACCAGAAAGAGGAGAGAAGCCAAGAGAAGAGAGGCGCGGGACGCCCCACACCCGCCACCGCCGTGACCACTGACGCCGCCATCCCCACTCCTCGTCGTCGTTAACCAAACCCTACCTCCACCATCAGTCAACCCAGCCCATGTTCTTCCTCTTCTCCCCCTCGTTTGTCCATAGAAGGAGCTTCAAGCTCCGATGCATTCTCTTCCTCAGAAATTGACGAAATTTCTAACAAAATTAGACGATGCCAGCACCGAGTCAAGAAACACGTTGAGAGAGCTTTGAATCCGAACTACCTAGGAGCCGGATGCGTGTTGAGCTGAAAGGCTAGAGTTTTCAAGATTTGGGAATTTTGCTTCCATAAGGTAGGATCTTGACTAAAACTTAATATGTTGCTTTGATATGGGTTGAAGTTTTAGTTAAATCCCTAGAACCATATAAATTTCAGAATTTACCCAAACCCTAGGTAAAATTACGATTTGTTTGGTTGAATCCTATGTTATTCAAATACGGAGGTGAAATTGGAGCATTCGTGAGATTGTTCGGATAGTGTAACCTATTAATTTGTGGTTTTTGAGTTAGGTTGAGGAGTTAAGGTGAAGATTTGCAAACTTTAAATATTTAAAACCCAAGTTTCGGTGGTGGTATCGTGAAAATTGGATGGAAGATCGAGATTGGAGCCTTTGAATGAGTATTTAATTTTTGTAACTCGTAAATGTGTGAATTGGGAGTTGAATTTGTGACTTTAACTTAATATTTCAGAAATTTTGAATATATAACCAAGTGGGTGTTTGTCACGCTCCAAAACCCGGGGTCACGTGAAAATTCACCAAACATCCATTTCATATGAAAATACAGGTTTTCATATATTAAAATTCGCATGTTGAAACTAATGGAATACCCAACAGAGTGTATCTCTTATAAAGGAAAGACATGCAGTTAAACACGCATACAATTTATCGCCTTATGGCGTACAAAACCTGCCTTCAGGAACATGCATACCAAAAAGAAGGAAAACGGTAAAAGTTTTCCGCCACCACGGGTACCACCAAGCTATACCTCATCTACATCGTCACCAGAAAATGGTTTTACAGAAAATTTTCACCCGTGAGCCGAAACCTAATAGAAAACAGATAATAAGCTGTAAGCAGGAATATGCAATCATATGGTGAGAGCGAACTCAACCACAAAACCAAAACAGGTCTTCCATCCAAAACCCTCAAGTTTTCCCATCAGACCACATAAGTCTCCCAAAACGGTTTCATTAACATAAAATTCCTTGTTTTCATCCTTAAAATCATGTGATGCAAATGTTGCAAATACCCAACCACAGTTAAGGAAAAATAGTAATCAAAACAACGTTCCCTCGCAGAATGTACCTTCGCGAAAAAGAAGAATAAGGTCCTATGTACCAACTTTATCACCAGGGGACAGAGGTCACAACTATATACTCATGTCCAGTATCTAACCCCCAGATATCGTGGGATCGCCTAGATACACACAGGTTCTATACGAAGCACCATGAACGTACCACTCAATTTACGGGT
>JAOTRH010164639.1:0-12684 GCA_034768845.1 Heliamphora exappendiculata
GAGCAATGGAAGCCCACTCACAAACCCATTGTCCCGGTACATCTATGGATAACATTTCAAAACCAACCCACAAGCAGATATACAACATTTGTATATATATGTGATCCAATCCATGAACCATAGAGATCAAACCAAAACATGTAAACACATATTTCTATCAAAATATTTTAGAAGTTGAGACTTAACTCCAAAGGTTAGCTCCAAACCTTCAATAAACACATTTTTCTAAAACTCCGTTTTCAAACCATCTTTTGAAAACTTCCGGTAATCCTTTTTGAAACCATAGAATCTCATAAAAACCTCGAATAGACATCGCACGAGGAAAGCTTGAACCAAAACACCTCATTTTCCAAAATAGCCAGGTTCAGTTGACTGGACTCACCCTCCAGTCGACTGAAAAACACACTGGAAAAGAAAACCAAAATAGAAACTAATTCAGTCGACTGAACCTCCCACATGATGATCCAGTCGACAGAACTTAAGGGTTGAGTCGACTGAACCAATCCAGATCATGTTCTTGACCTACGGTTTTGATTTTCAAATCTTAGATCAAGCCTAAAAAATACCTGTTTTGATACCTAGGAGCATACCCGAGCTCAAGGCTATCATAAAACCACGAAAGGAACATCCCTCTTTTGATTTCATCCAACCGAACGCCGAAAAATGGTTTTAACCCAAAACTGGATCTAAAACACAAATCATCTTTTCATGCGTTTTTACACGATGAAACAATATAAGATTACATATATATCCCTCATACAACAGTAGAATCTGAAATCCTACGTCGTTGGGTCAAAAACCCGACGTCTCGATCTACTTGCAAATCCAAGCTTCGTCGGAATCAAATTCTGACTGGATGGATGCAAGCCCTCGATGCCGATACTAAGGATCAGCAGATGGTCCATCAAAAACCAAGCCCCGAGCCCTCGAGAAGTTTTCAATATATCTTTTTAGAAAATATCTAAGTTCTGATATTTATACGCCTCCAAAATATCTTTTTTTTTTTAAATTTTTGAAATTCACATGGTAACTCCCTACAATCTCGGGAACCGACCCCGCATGCTCAGATAAACTTAAATATGCATCAAAGCGAATAAATCATACACCAAAAAAATATATGTAAAACACAACATTTACATATAAATCTCAAAAAGAGACAGGTCCGGGTCTCACAACTCTCCCCCTTAGGGAATTTTGTCTCCGAAATTCACAACAAGGTCACAAGGTAAAAAGGTCTGGGTATCTAGCACGCATCTCATACTCAAGCTCCCATGTAGCTTCCTCAACCCCATGATGATGCAATAAGACCTTGACATACGCAATAGTCCTGCCCCGCAATACCCGTTCCTTTGTATCAAGAATCCTCAGTGGACGTTCCTCATAAGTGACATCCTCATCAATCTAGCTCTGCCTAATCTAACACATGAGTAGGATCAGGCTCGTACCTCTGAAGCATAGAAACGTGGAACACGTTATGCACAGATGCTAACTGAGGTGGCAAAGCCAAACGATAAGCAACCTCTCCAACCCTGTCAAGAATCTCAAAAGGTCCAATCAAGCAAGGCGATAGCTTCCCACTACGACCAAATCTCATCAAACCTTTACGTGACGAGACCTTCAGAAACACATGATCCCCCACTGCAAACTCCAAAGATCGCCTCCTCTGGTCTGCGTAACTCTTCTGGCGACTTTGTGCTGTCAGTAGGCGCTGGCGTATCACAGCAACCTTCTCTGTCGTCTCCCGTACCATGTCTGGTCCCAAGATTGTGGTCTCTCCCACATCTATCCAACATACGGGTGATCTACACGGTCTCTTATACAAAACCTCATACGGTGCGCCATCCCAATACCGGATTGATAGCTGTTATTGTATGTAAACTCTGCTAAAGGTAGATGATCCTCCAATGAACCTCTGAAATCAAGGACACAAGCTCTCAGCATATCCTCTAGAATCTGTATGGTCCTCTCTGATTGGCCATCCATTTGGGGGTGAAAAGCAGTACTGAACATCAAGTTCGTCCCCAAGGCCTCCTAGAAACTCTGCCAAAAGCGCGAAGTGAAGCGCGGGTCTCGGTCTGAAACAATGGATACTAGCACTCTGTGCAATCTGACTACCTCCATGACGTACAAACTACTCAGTTGTTCCATCGAATCCCTCACTTGGATAGGGAAAAAATGTGCAGACTTCGTCAACCTATCAACCACAACCCACACGACGTCGTGTCCCCTAGGTGACCGAAGAAGTCCTGACACAAAATCCATCGTGATGTGCTCCTACTTCCACTCTGATATAGGCAACGACTATACCAATCTTACCGATCTCTGATGTTCCGCCTTTACCTGCTGGCAGGTGAGGCATCGGGAAACAAACTGGATCACGTCTCTCTTCATCCCTGTCCAACAAAACTGACAACGAAGGTCATGGTACATCTTCGTGCCTTTTGGATGCACGGCAAGACGAAAATGATGACACTCATGTAATAACTCAGCTTGGGATGACTCTAGCACAAACAACCTACCTGCCAACCTCAAACTTTAATCAGAACCCACAGTTCATCCTGCTGTATCTTCGCCACTAACAACGCGGTCTCGTATCATCTGAACCTCCTGGTTCGTCTGCTGGACCTCTAGCACACGTGCTATCAACGCTGGTCGACTAACTACAGAAAATAAGGTGGCACCCGTCGCAATCTCCCTGATACACAAATCAAACTCCCCAGCATTTGCAAGCATGTCCCACTCACGTATAGCCACAGAAGCTAACGACTCGTGAGATCTCCTACTGAGCGCATCTGCCACTACATTGGCCTTCCCTGGATGGTACTGCAAGTCAAAGTTGTAGTCCTCCAATAACTCCATCCAACGTCGCTGGCGTAAGTTCAGGTCGTTTTGTAACTCCAAATCATACGTAGGATAGTTCTGCTCGTGCGTCTTCAACTGTCGGGAATCGTAGGCTACAACCTTACCCTCCTGCATCAGAACACATCCGAGACCGTCATGTGAAGCATCACAGTATACATTATACCCTAAGCCTCGCTCTGGAATGATCAACACTGGCGGACTAGTCAACCTCGTCTTTAGCTCCTGGAAAGCTGACTCACATGACTCACTCCAAGAAAACACAACTCCCTTCCGCGTCAAACGCATCATCGGTGCAGCAAGTTTAGCAAAGTCCTTCACAAACCGTCGATAGTAGCCGGCTAGACCCAGAAAACTACGTATCTCAAAGACACTCTTCGGCCGCTCCCAACCGCTCACAGCATTAGTCTTTGACGAATCCAAAGCTACCCCATCTGTCGACACTACGTGTCCCAAAAATCTCACCTCAGTCATCCAGAACTCACACTTCTCATACTTCGCGTATAGCCGATGCTCTCTCAAAGTCTGTAAGACGATCCGCAGGTGATTCTCGTGTGCCTCCCTAGTGGGTGAATATATCAGAATATCAACTACAAACACTACCCCAAAGCTGTCCAAGTAAGGATGAAAAATATGGTTCATCAGACCCATGAACCTAGCTAGCGCGTTCGTCAGATCGAACGGCATAACCAGAAACTCGTAGTGAGCATAGCGAGTCTGGAAGGCCGTCTTGGCTATGTCCTTGTCCCTAATCCTCAGCTGGTGATATCCTGATCGCAAGTCAATTTTCGAGAAGCAACTCAAACACTACAGCTGATTAAATAAGTCGTCTATCCTCGGCATCGGATATCTATTCTTCACTGTCACCTGATTCAGTTTCCTGTAATCGATACACAGACGTAAGGATCCATCCTTCTTCTTTGCGAAAAGAGCAGGAGCTCCCCACGGCAAAGTACTCGGACGGATAAACCTTCTGTCTAGCAACTCCTGTAACTATACCTTGAGTTCACGTAACTCAGTGGGTGCAAAGCGATAGGACGGTATAGATATGGGAGCAGCTCCAGGAACTAGATCAATAGAGAACCCTACCTCACGGCTCGGTGGTAACTCATACAAATCATCTGGAAAGACATCAGGATAGTCGCACACCATCGGAGGTAACTCTCCGCGAACTCCAACCTTCTCATCCAACATGAGAGCTGAGAAAAAGAAACCCAGGTTGCCCTAGTTCCGCACAACGCCAGGCATAGACCTCAAACCCTCCTCTCAGTCTCCCACAAAACAAAAGCAATCTCCTGCTGGGGTACAAATCGTTACCCTCCGTCGATCGCAATCGATGAAGGAAGGATAGGTGGTCAATCAGTCCATTCCTAGGATGACATCAAACGCGGTCATGTCTAGGATAACAAGGTCAAACTCTAAACAACGACCGACGACCTCCAACACGCAGGATCTACAAATAAGACTCAACTTCACACTCCCACTCACTGAGGTCTCCACGAACATAGTACCACCTAACTAGTCCATTTGCAATCCCAATGCAGATGCGAAAGCAGCAGATATAAATGAATGTGATGCTCCAGTGTCGATAAGAACACTGGCCCATGATATGAAGACTAGAAGAGTACCTCTGATCACAAAGGTGGTAGCAGCTGCATCGGGTACGATCGGTGCTCTGAAGGAACTAGGATCCATAAGAACATAAGCTCTGGCCGATCCACTGCGGCTCTGAATTGCCGAGTGTCTACCTGACGGCACTGATGCATCCCCCTCTGCAAATCTGGACGTCTGAGCTCTCGACTGCTGATACGTCTGTCATCTCTGGCCAAACGGAACAGCTAATTCGCCTGCTATACTCTGCATACTCCCTCCTCCAGGGCAGTCCCTACGGATATGCCCAGGTTGGCTGCACTCAAAACATATCACTAGCCCTCTTCCCTAAGCTTGCGACTGTGATTGTGCCTGAAAAAGCTTTGCACTCCTGCACTTAGCCGTCTGATGTCCTGGCCACTGGCATCTATGACAAAGAGGCCCTCTCTGGTTTGACCTTCCCGTTGAAGCTACAGGAGACGTGGATGCAGAAGACTGTGGCGAATACGACCTCACTAGGTGCGAACTCGGACCAGATTTCCGCCGACGCTTGTCCTTGCGTCCCTGGAACTGTGTGCGTCCCCCATCTGACTGACCCCTACTATCCATGTCTCTGCGCATCTCGTTCAGAGTATCCTCCACTTTCATAGCAGTCTCCACCAGCTCTGTAAAGACCTGCATGCTGAACGCTACCACTCTGTCTCGGATAACAGGCCTTAAACCCTTCTCGAACTGCTTTGCACGAAACTCGTCAGTAGATATAATCTCCTGAGCAAACCGAGATAAGCTAGTGAACTCAGCCTTGTACTCAAGCATTGTCATCGTCCCCTGCATCAGAAACAGGAAGTCCTCTCTATAGCGATCCCTCAAAGTCACTGGAAAGTATTTCTCAAGAAATACCTTCGTGAACGCATCCCAAGTGCCTACCATTGTGGTCTTGGCGAACTTCCACCACGTATGAGCACTCCCTCTCAGCTGGAAGGTGGCACATATAACCCTCAAATCATCTTCCTCAATCTAAAGCGAGTCAAGGATCCTGGTAACCAGCTCTAGCCACTCAGTGGCAACCATGGGATTGGGATCCCCAAAAAAGGTAGGAGGGTCCAGGCGGCGAAACTCGCTTATCGCAACCGTTATCCTTGGCTCAGGTACACTCTCCCTACCCTTAGTGGCCTCAGCCAGTTGCCAGATGGAGCCGACCATCTCACGCAACAGATCTTCCTCAACAACAGGTCCTTGGGGTGCATTAGCATCCCCAATATCTGGGACTAGAACGTCCCTTCGGCCAGAACCACAGCCACGGCCTCGTCCTCCCCGCGTGGACAAAAATCTATACGAAAGCAACATAACAGGATCAAAATCCATACAACATGTTATTGCTAACGTAAAAGACGGATAAGCATGCTAACACATAGCCACGTAATATCATGTCATCACATCTCGCATACCGATGAGAATCGACAAAAAAGACTCGTCCATTTAAAAAACCTACTTAGATTCCTTGCTAGAAATCACATCTGTGAAACGCATCCCTAACATGGCTCCCAAGTATGTGAATCCAAATGCCCAAAGGCAAGACTAATCAATCCTAAGGTTCAACCTCCATACCCACGTATACACCACAAGCCAAACAGGCTACCATGCTTATGTAAGAAAACTCTTGAACACATGCAATCAAGCACACATACAACCTTACAAGGTGATGTACCCTCTTTTCCATGGCTCATAGGTATTCGAACCCAGAGCTCTGATACCAAGTTGTCACACCCCAAACATCCAGGTCACGCCAAAATCCACCAAAACCACCAATTTTTCATCTAAAAACTGTCATTTTCATCCTTGAAACTATGCATATAAACCTGAGAATTATCATGCCACATTTAAGGGAAAACGGTAAAACAACTTCTCCACTCGGGACAGCAATCAACCGAGGAGACAAGATAAATGAGATCCTATGTACCGACTCTGCCATACCAGACATGGTAACCGCTATAGACTCCTGCCCATTATCCTAGTCCTAAACCACTGAAGGTCAGCTAGATAATGACAAGTTTTATAAGGAGTTACAATAATGTAAAACTTACTTTACGGGACTACCCCCGAAGATACTAAGCACCTGATAACCACTCAGTTTACGGGACCACAATCTGAGGGTACTAAGCACCCAACCACCTCGTTTACAAGGACTAACCCGAAGGCACGTAGGTACCTACGCTGCGCACGTTTTTGGACTTTCATCAATGAGCAATGGAAGTCCATTTACAAACCCATTGTCCCGGTACATCTATGGATAACATTTCAAAACCAACCTACAAGCAGATATACAACATATGTATATCTATGTGATCCAATCTATGAACAATAGAGATCAAACCAAAACATGTAAACACATATTTCTATCAAAATATTTTAGAAATTGAGACTCAACCCCAAAGGTTAGCTCCATACCTTCAACAAGCACGTTTTCCCAAAACTCCATTTTCAAACCATATTTTGAAAACTTTCAGTAACCCTTTTTGAAACCATAGAATCTCATAAAAATCTCGGATAGACATCGCACGAGGAAAGCTTGAACTAAAACACCTCATTTTCCAAAATAGCCAGGTTTAGTCGACTGGACTCACCCTCCAATCGACTGAAAAATACACTGGAAAAGTGAACCAAAACATAAACCAATTCAGCCGACTGACCTCCCAGGTCCAATCAACTGAACCTCCCACATGATGATCCAGTCGACTGAACTCAAGGGTTCAATCGACAAAACCAACCCAGATCATGTTCTTGAGCTACGGTTTTGGTTTTCAAATCTCAGATCAAGCCTAAAAAATACCCGTTTTGATACCTAGGAGCATACCCGAGCTCAAGGCGATCATAAAACCATGAAAGGAACATCCCTATTTCGATTTCATCCAACCGAATGCCGAAAAACAATTTTAACCCAAAACTGGATCTAAAACAAAAATCATCTTTTCGTACATTTTTACACGGTGAAACAACATAAGATTACATATATATATCCCTCATACAATAGTAGAATCTGAAATCCTACATCGTTAGGTCAAAAACCCGACGTCTCGATCCACGTGCAAATTCGAGTTTCGTCAGAATTAAATTCTAACTGGATGGATGCGAAGCCCTCGATTCCGATACTAAGGATCAGCAGATGGTCCGTCAAAAACCAAGCCCCGGGCCCCCAAGAAGTTAAAGAGAAGACAGAGAGAAATTTGGAGAAAACTTAGGAGTTAAGTTTTTAAAATATCTTTTTAGAAATTGTCTAAGTTCCGATATTTATAGGCCTCCAAATTTTTTTTTTAAATTTTTAAAATTTGTACGGCAGCTTCCTATAACCCCGAGAACCGACCCCACATGCTCAGATAAACTTAAACATGCATCAAAGAGAATAAATCATACACCGAACAAATATATGCAAAAGGCAACATTTACATATAAATCTCAAAAAGAGACAGATCGGGGTCTCACATCACATTTCCATTTCATACTACTAATCCCTATAGACACCCCAATTTGACCCTGCCCAATCTTAGGTGAATTCGATGATGAAAACAGGTGGAATGGTGCTTTTGTTCGATCCTCGAGAAATGATCCAAGCTCGGTATTTGAACCCAGAACCTTCAAACTAATGAAATTTTGTTGAACCATCGATAACTTGTTATGCATGTCATTTCCCAAAGTGGCCACCATCATGTTCATTGTGGCAACCGTCAATAGAACCTCTTGAAAACTCTAGCAAAAAGTGGCGACCGCCACATTCAACCTAGCGACCGCTAACTTACATTATGGCTACTGCCAATAAAACCTTGTGGAATCTTTTTTGGACATGGCGGCCACCATGTTGAACCTGGCGACCGCCAACTCCAATTGGCCGGACATGTCTCAAATCGTGCCAGCATCTCATTGGTTAAAAAATTCTATAAATACCGTACCTCAGCGTACGTTTTCAAAAAGAAAATTAGTGAGGTTTAGTGAGAGAAGCTATGTCGAGTTGTCGAGCAATTTCGAGTTCCGACGCCCAAGCCCTGCTGAAATACCGAGATCCAAACCTCCAACGCCTGCATTGAAACCATTTCTTGGATCACAACTCGAGGATTGGACTGTTGAAGCACATTCCCCAAATTGAGGATTCTAAGCAATTCAGGTCTTTTGTTTGGATCCTCGATCCTTCTAACTCCATTCCCTCTTTTTTTGAGTGATCGGGTTAAATTCAAAGTTCAATTCATGCATTTCCTATATTTATGTAGTTAAACTTGATTGTTGTCCTCATATAATTTAATTACTTTAATTAATTTCTTAGTTACACTTTCACATTAAGTACATTGTTAATTTTTATTAATTCATTAAATAATGCTAATATGTTTTGGCAACTACAACTTATTAATGTTGTTAATTGTTATAATAGTACACTTATATTTATGTAAATGTAATAATCAATACTACATTTCACATTTGAGTGAAATAGTTGTATTTAATTTCTCTTATCTTTCTAACATTCATTTTTATTTTTTTTTCTTTTCTTGTAATATTAATTTAATGTTATTTTCTTTAAAGTATTTGCTTAATATTTTTTTCATTACTAGTACTTTTTTTATATAATACTAATGTTCTATTTGTCTTTATTTTTTTAATTATTAGCTTAAAGTGTTCAATTTAACGTTTTTTTTTCTTTAATATTAGTATTTCTTTTCTTTTCTTAAAATATTTTTTCTAATTACTAGTTTTAATTTTCTTACATTCTCTTTTCCTTTCTTGTCCTATTATTATTAGTTTTATTTTCCTTTTCTTTTGGTCTTTTTCTTATTTTATTTTTCTTTTGGTCCTTTTCTTTTTCAATTTAATGTTAACATTATTTTCCTTCATATTATTAAACCCAAAAAATCACAAAAAGTCTTTTAAGTTAATTTTTATCTTTAAATGTTAGTATAAATTTTCTCTTATTATAGTAATTTTCTTTTTTTTTTTGTCTCTTTTAAAGTATAAAATATAAATAGTTATATTTTTTTTTCAATAAGCTTAATAATATTTTCTAACCTTTTTATTTTAGCATAATTTTTCTTTTGTAAAATTTTTTTTTTCCTTTAAATTTTTAAACTCTATTTTGTTATAGAACCCTTATATTAAATTTTCTTGTTAAGTAAGTTTTCTTTCAATGTAGAATTTTCTCTTTTATATATCTTTTATTTTATATTTAGCATTTCTTTTTCATGTTAATGCCAATCTATTTTATTTTGATAACACGCATATTTTGGTTATTTTTTTAAAAATATTTTGTCTAAATTAGTTTGGTTTATTTTGTAGCAATTCATATTTAGGTAGTTTTGGCAACTTGTAGCATGTTTTTATTGTTTTATGCATACTATAATAGTTTAGTTTATTTTGATAAAATTGCATGTTGATATGCTCCATATATCCTTGAGTTAGAAATTGCATGCCTTAGAACTTAAAATTTTATTCATTTATTTGTTTTGATTTGGAATGCTATGTGCATATGTTATGTATTTTTTATATTTAATTTTGAATATTCTCTCTTTGTCTCTATTTTCTTTATTTGCATGCATTTGAGAAATCATATTAGAGAACCAATGATGATTAGTAGAGGCCAACCTTACGATTGGACGAACGGGGTTTCTAACACCTTCCCCGATTCGTACCTTAGCTGTCACGCCCCAAAATCCAGGATTACGTGAAAGTCCACCAAACACCAATTTTATAGAAAATAGATTTTTAAACATTCAAATTCACCTGCATAAGTAATAAACATCTTGTATTACATGTATAAGTATATTTCCATATGGCGTACAAAAGTGCCTTCAGGAATAGGCATACTAAAAAGAAAAATTATAAAAGTCTTCCGCCACCACAAGCATCACCAAAGCTATACCTCATCCACATCATCACATGAAAATAATTTTACAGAAAAGTCCCACTCGTGAGCCGAAGCCCAATAGAAACAGACTATGAAACTGTAAAGTAGGTAATATGTAATTACATGGTGGGAGAGAACTCAACCACGAACCCAAAATGGTTTTCCATCCAAAAACCCACGAGTTTTCCCATCAGGCTAACACAAGCCTCCCAAATGGTTTTATTATCATAAAATCCTATTTCCATCCTTAAATCCATGAATTTACAAATAATGCAAGTAAACCATCATAGTCAAGGAAAAATAGTAATTAAAACATTGTTCCCTCGCGGAATGTACCATCGCAGAATAAGAAGAGTAAGATCTTATATACCGACTCAATCACAAGAGGATAGAGGTAGCAACTATAGACCCATGTCCAGTATCTAACCCCCAGATATCGTGGGATCGCCTAGATACACACAGGTTTCATACGGAGCACCATGAACGTAACCACTCAATTTACGGGTTATGACCCCGAGGGAGCTGAGCCCCCATCCATCTCAATTTACGGGGACTAACTCGAAGGACCTGAGTACCTATGCTGCGCACGTTTCTGGACTTACACCAAGAGTAACTCGTGCCAAATACACGTCATTCTAGTACATCTAGATAATCTTCTAAAAACAGAACTGTAGCTCAACTACAAAACCTTTTTTCCCAAAATACATTATACATGTATTTAGATCCATCATTCAACAAGAAGATCACACAAAATATTTTCGAAATGTTTTATCTCGTTTTCAACAAGACATTTCAAAACCAGAGAATCAACCCCGGAGGCGATCTCCAAATCTCCAAAACATAAAATGTTGAGATTTCCATCAAAATCCTCCATTTTCCAACAAAAACCACTGTTTTCAACAACGCCCTTTGAAAATCATAAAATCACATGTTATATGATGCACTAAATCAAGAAAAGCAAAAAACATGCTTTTTTTACCTGAAAAATCAAGGTTTAAACATAGATATGACATTTCATGCATTTTCTATCGGTGAAAAAGCATATAATTACATATAACACCCTAATACAGCAGCAGGGTCTAGAATCCTACCTCGTTGGGTCAAAACCTGACACCTCAAAAACTGGGTCTTGTTGAAACGAGAATCAGACCTGATGAGTGCGAAGCTAGCAGCGTGAATAGCAGGGATCCACAAGCTGATCATCGAAAACTAGGCTCGAGCGGGTAAAAAATGTAGAGAGAAGGGAGAGAGAATGGAAAGAACTAAGCTTTTCCAAACATTACAGGGGCTGGAATATATATAGGCACTCCAAAAACACTATTCAGTCGACTGAAGAGAGCACTTCAGTCGACTAAAGCCCCTCAAAAAACGTGCACCGCTTGAGTTCAGTCGACCGAACCCCCTGGTTCAGTGGAGTAAACTCACCAAAAATAGTTCGGTTAACCGAACTCACCCCCTCAGTCGACCGAACCTACCAGCAGAAGCCTACTGGAAAAGCTAGAGTTTTAAGGCTCAAAAACCAACCCAACTCATCTAAACAAGGTCCGGGAAAGCTTAAAACACATCTATACATGCTGTTCTCCAACCCAAAACATAAACCAAGCATCGATGAAAGGAAAAACACATCAACATTTATATATATCAAAATTAACAAGGTTCGGGGTCTCACAACTCTCCCCCTCTTAAGAAATTTTGCCCTCGAAATTCTCTACAAGGTCATGAGGTAAACAGATCAGGATATCTAACTCGCATTCCAGACTCAAGCTCCTAAGTCGATTCCTCAATCCCGTGATGAAACCACTGAACCTTGATATACGCAATCGCTCTCCCCCGCAACACTTGCTCTTTTGCATCCAGAATCTTCACTGAGCGTTCCTCATACATGACATCCTCATCAACTCGCAACTTAGTCCAATTTAACACATGAGACGGATCTGGCTCATACCTTGAAGCATAAAAATGTGAAAGACGTTGTGTACAGATGCTAACTGAGGTGGCAAAGCCAAACGGTATGCTACCACCCCAATCCTTTCCAGGATCTCGAACGGTCCAATAAAATGAGGTGACAGCTTTCCACGATGACCAAACCTCATCAACCCTCTGCGTGGCGAGACCTTCAGAAATACATGATCTCCCACTGCAAACTCTAACGGTCTCCTCCTCTGATCTGCATAACTCTTCTGGCAGCTCTGAGCTATCACCAGACGCTGACGAATCACGACAATCTGCTCTGTCGTCTCCCGTACTAAGTCGGGTCCCAAAATAGCGATTTCTCCTACCTCTGTCCAACATACCGGCGATCTACACGGTCTACCATACAAAGCCTCATACGGTGCCATCCCAATACTGGACTG